>APFE031487108.1:4283-47075 GCA_000404065.3 Pinus taeda
TTATTTATTAGATATTTACATCCTAATAATATATATTTATTTTAATTCATTATCTATTAAATATTTAGAAAATTAATGTAAAAGATTGACTTAGATTTCTCCTTCACTTTATTTAGGATTATTAATTCTCAAAATACATTGCATTTATAAGTGGCACATGCATATTAATAAAGTGGTGGATATATTTCAGTTAATGTCATTTGTCATATGTCAATAGTCATATGAAAAGTACAAATTAACATTGATTAGCGTATATCAACCACTTTATTAATTTGGTCGCGCTAATTGGTCAACATGCATGGGGAGGATTAGTAAACCATGGTTGACTATGATTAAATATGGTCAAGTTATGGTTGATGATGGTTAACCATGGTTGACTATGGTTGATGAGGACTAAGATTGTTGATTATGGTTGAGGAGCACTAGCCAAGGTTGTTGAGTGTTGACCCTTTTTTGCTATCATTAATGTTGATTGATTTTGGTTGATATGGTTGATGATGGTTATGAAAGTCAACTATGGTTGAAAATAGTTGACCATGGTTGAAAAGTTTGATGAGAATTGGCCATGGTTAGGCAAAGATAAATGAGAATTGACCATTTGTGACCATGGTTGACCATTGGTGACTAGGGTTGACTATGTTTGACTATGATTAAATATGGTTTACCATGGTTGACCATGGTAAACATAGTTGACGATTATTGAGGATCATGGTTGAACTTCTTGCCATGTTTGACTATGTTGAGCATGGATGATCTTGTTTGAGCATGGTTCACTATGGTTAACTATAGTTAACCATGGGAGAACATGGTTGACCATCATTGTCAACGTTTAACTAAAGATGAAATGGTTGGCCATGGTAGACCATTGGTCACAAGGGTTGACCATGGTAAACATGGTTGACCATTGTTGAACTAGTTTGACCATGGTTGACTATGGTTGAATTTCTTGTCCATGTTTGACAATGTTTGACCATAGTTAACATGTTTGACCAAGGATGAACTTGTAAGAGCATGGATAGCTATGGATAACATCAATAAATATTTTTGAACATAATTGCAGAAGGTTTCCAACCTTTAATTATAGATGAATATGGTTGAACATAACTTTTCTTAACGAAATGGTTGACCATGTTTGCCCATGAATGACTATGGTGACCATAGTTTACCATTATTGAGTTGGTCACATTTTGAGTTTTTATTTGTTTGTCATGATGCGACATCATCTTGTTTTTTCACCACATTGTGACATCATTTTTTTGTTCATCACATGTCATTAGGGTTTTTAGTTCATCACATATAATATCAACTTTTGTTCATCGAATTGCAATGTCAATTTTTGTTTTTCACATTTCAATGTTGATTTTTGTTTGTCACATAGCATGTTGATTTCCTCATCAAAAGTAATGTCAATTTTTGTTTATCACATTATGATTCCATTTTTTTGTCATATTGTGACATTGATTTTTGTTTATTACATTGCAATATTGATATTTGTTTGACAAATGCAATGTTAATTTTTGTCGGTCACAGGGTAATGTCAAGTTTTGTACGTCACATGTGACATCATTTTTATTCATCACATTGTGATGTCAACTTTAGTTCAACACATTACAATCTTGATGTTTTGTCTGTTGCATTACACTGTTGATTATAATGCATCACATGCAACATAATTATTTTTGTCATATTGTGACATTGATTATTTTCGTCACATTGCAACACTCATATTTGTTTGTCAAATGTTAATGTCAAGTTCTATTTATCACATTAAATAATAACTATTTGTTCATCACATTGCATGTCAACTTTTCTTTTGCAAATTGTGACATTGATTATTGTCCATCACATTATGAGGTCAACTTTTGTTCATACCATTGTGAAATTGATATTTGTTTGTCACATGTGACATCGGGGTTTGGTTATCACATTAAGAAATCATTTTTTAATAACATTACAATGTTAATTTGTTTTTAAACAATTGATCTTGACTATGGTTGAGATTGTTTGTGTTAGAACCCAAAATAATATTGAGGTAGGTGGAAGGGGTAGGGGGTGAATTATGTAAAATTTAACAATTATTTAACCTACCTAACAAATTCAATAACATAACAAAGTATCAATCACATAAAGCTCTGAACATAGGATGTTAACACAAAAACCCATAAAGGGAGAAAACCATAATACTTCTTAATTTTTAAAGTAAATATAAGCATCAACTTCAGTTCACAACATATTTTGTAGACACCAAACTATAGGAGGAACCAACCCCCTTTCTCTATAAGCACCTACTTCCACTAGTTGCGAGAATGAAATTGTTGAGGCACCAACCTCCTAGTTTTTTCAGGCACCCACCTAAAGGAGACTATGATCCCCTACTCTACAAGCACCTACTTGCTAAGTCACTATGATCCCTCTTTCATTAATTTTTCACACTCAGATAATTGAATCCTCTTACATATAATCATACACACAACATAGTTCAAATATTTTGTTCATCACAGACACACATAGTAGCATCAAACTTTTGACCTCTTTTGACATGTATACCCTACACAACTCAACATTTACATGTTCAACACTTAGATTACACAAGAATTATGCTCAACTTAGTTATTATCCTGCAACTCCTCTCCCTCTCATTATTTTTACTAACTTTATTGTTCTTATCACTTTACAGAGGTTACATCCACTACACATACATTCAGAACAACACACTTTGCATCATTCTCTTCTCCTTTAATCATTTTGGCCCTTTAATTATCACGAGTATCAATTCATGGTATTTACCCATGGAAAATCTCATTTGACTATATCAACAACTTGCCCCTATCAACTTTCTAATTCATCAATGGCGTTGGAGTGCTTAAGCTCCTTTCCTTTTGGCACTTTCCTCATAACCACATGTTGGATTGTGGGATAATCCTATTGTTACTAAGGAAATCTGGTGTCCATAAATTTTTTTAGTAGCCACAGGCTAGGACTATAAGCTTAGGCACAAAGTTAGCCTTATAGCCTGTGTAATGTGGTCAATTTACATTATAAAACTTTTCCCTATGAAATCCAACATATAGGCTTATCCAAACTATACTTGGTAACATTATCTTGGATGCAATCTTGGATGTAATCCAAGGAATTATATCCTTGCACCTTAATGATCCAAAAGGATCCAATATCTAGTCCCTTCTTCTTTTCACACTTTACCACATAGTTGGATTGGTCTAAGGACCAGATATCTCTTTAAATGTTAATGTGAGGTCCACATACCATTTCTCAATATTTGTGCCAAGGCCTTCATCCAAAAATCCAATATCAAACCTATTCTAAACCAACCAATAACTTATGCATGCTTTAACCCCTATATGCCCAAAATAAAAGGCATGGATCCTTGACACCAAAATGGACCTATGACCAAATTCTTCAACTAAATCCAAATCTAGGTCACTTGCAAATGAGCATACTTGCTTGACCCTTAGAGACCTAGATACCTGGACACCTCTGGGTCTATGTATGGAGATGGTTTACACTTTTTGGCATGCGAGAGCACATTGTGGGTGAAAAAAAGAAACTTGATTGAGCCTTTTTAAGTGCTCAATCGAACAATCTTTAATCCCTTGATGAATCTATTTGAAGAGTTTAAATATTGGTCGATCAAACATTAAAACAAACCCTCGATCGAGCTCTTGTATAACTCGAGATTAAGAGCTTCATCAAGCAATGGACTCAATCAAACCATTTAAATAAGAAAAACTACAATACACTTTGCTACACACAACTAATTACTATATTATTCAATTATCATTAAATTTACATTATTCAATTATCATTACAAAATTTAATAGTTACATTTAGATAGTAGATAAAACCTATATATATCTATATATATATAACCATATATGTAAAAAAATTACTAAATTTCAAAACACAACTAATTACTATATTTCAACTATCATTCCACAGATTAATAGTAACCTTTTTTAAGATACTAGATAAAACCAGTGTAGAAAATATAAAAAAATATAAAACTAGTATATATAGAAAATTTACTTATATGTAAAACAAAATACGAGTATATATATAGAAATTCTGATTTGAGTTTGAAAGGAGATAAACTTTGTCGTTAATAGCCACTTGTCACTCAAATCCCGGTGGCAAATTGAAAGTAACGTCTGTGATTTGTTTTGAAGCCGTGAAGGGAGATTTACCTTGTGGAGCATACAATGTTTGGGAACATGCATGCAATATAAGTAGGTTGCCTCTAGATTTACCTCGTAGTCGTGAGATTATGAGCTGGTTTGGGAACATGGTTTACCAAATTTCGTTAAGACCTTTCTCAAGCTTCTAGATCGATTGAGGCAACCACAGACTTTGAGGGAATTTATGGAATGTTTACGTGGGTTAAATTTGTCCTTGCAACATTGAATTATAGAGAAGAATGGCTGGTTGTATTCATGTACTTCTCCTGGGTTAGTTTGTAGACGTTTTGAGACTGCTCTTCAGATCTACCGCTCTAGGGCAGCCGCAGGTCTACATCATCACAGTCAAGGGGACCGAGACTACTATCATGGGCCCAGATCAGCCCTAAGGGTCAGCGATGGTCTCCTTCATGCATGTCAGTGGAAGCCGCAATAGAAAAGAGGATCTTTGGATCAAATGAATGAAATCATAGTGGACATGATGGAACCTTAACGATTACAGTTGGCTGAATATTGGTATTATATTTTGAGCCGTACACTTGTTTAAGATATTGAATCTTCAAATTGGCAGTCATTTTACATTTTACTTTGGATTATTGTACTTTTTCTCTGTGAACATTCTTATTATAATGAGAAGAATTGATATAGGGTTTTCCTATCTTGGAGTTTTTCCTTAGCTTAAGCTGGCCGTATCTTTGTGTACTCTTGTCTTGGTTTGTTTTCTGTATCTATCTCTTATTTTCTTTCTTTATTCACTGTCAATGTGATAATGTTTCATGATATTGCTAATCGCTATAAAATAGACTAACGAATGAGCTTATATGAAATTTTGAAATCACTGTCCTAAGCTCAGAACATGTTATCTAAATTAACAATTTTTCCAGACTTGTCAAAGTTTGAATGTCTTGAGAAAAACCTTTGCTAATGAACGATCTGCACAACAATAAAAAAATAAAATCCATACGAATTCTGGAAGGCAAATTGTGAGGTAAATATTAGGCATTGTGCATGCATCAATGACCCATGCCATTTAAATGAAATTGCAGTCCAACCTCTGTAAATATACACTGACTTTAAATAGATGGAGAGTTATTGCAATGATGTAGGCTTTTCCCGACTGCTAAGAAAAACAATTAGACTTTCACAGGAGCCCAAATGGAGTTCTCGGAGACAATTCAAGTAACAAATGTTTTTAGTTTTCAAAAATAATATACATACACTTTTCTAAACACAACTAAAACACTTTTCTAAACCCAATTAAACTAATTACTGTATTATTGGGTTATCATTACAAAATCTAATGATAACTTTTAGATACTAGATTAAAAAATATATATAAAAAACCAGTATATATAAAATAACACCAAACCAATATATGTAACCAGGAGAAGGCGTAACAATGGCGACGTTGCTCCACCTGGCAGACACAACCTCGGCCGTCTCCGTCCATATCCATATCTATCTATTTCTATATAACGAATAATTGTATAGATATCGTTGACAATTCGTTAAAAGGATGAAACTATCATAGCTATCAATTTCTATATAACGTTGACGGTTCATGAAAAGGATGAGCCTAAACACAACTTTAACATCATATCTATCAACGTTGATAAGTTTGTGGGTCAAGTGGGAGTAAACCAAAAAAAAGTCCGCAATGAAACCGAAATTTACTTTCCAAAGGAAAATCACTGCATGTTATGTTGAGAAGGAAGAGGCAGCGTCACCTTTCAACAAGGTCTTCAATGCGGTACTAATGAAAGATACAGTGATCATGTGAGATGCATGCAATGTAAGTAGGTTGCCTCTAGATTTACCTCGTGAAGCTTCTAGATTTACCTCGTCGTCGTGGGAACATGGTTGCAAGGGAAGTTAGGCTGACTTTACCAAATTTCGTTAAGACCTTTCTCAAGCTTCTAGTTCGATTGAGCCACGCAGAATGGAAACGTCGCCCCACCTGACCGACATAACCTCGGCCGTCATTTGGCTTTAATTTTGCACATAAAACGTATTGTATATTTAACTCCGCCTGTCACTTAGTGTTATCATCAACTTCAAAATATCACGAAAGTCTTCTCTGCTTTTTATCCCTCATCCGTCGCTCAATAGAAGGTCTTGGGGTTTCTTGGATTTGGTTTAGTGTCTTTTCATTTCGCATAAGTAATATTTAATGAACAAGGTGTTTAAATTAAAGGAACTAAATTCAAATATAAAATTATAAATATAAAATATGGTGCACTGAATTAAGAATTACTTAAAATCTTTTCATTTATTTTATTCTATTGTATTACAATGACTCCCGCTCAGTTCAATGAGAAGCAGAATCACGTATTGCAGGCTCGTTTGGCTTCAATATCCCAATACCAATCTACCATGACCGATTTTTCAGCAGTTGCAATGAGAAGGAAACACAAATCCTCAGCTCATCATCACATGTGCTTGGACGTGCCTCAACCCCTAAACGCGCTGCTATCTAGTGTAAGAATTTTTTTAATGAATTAGATGATTTGACTGAGACGTGAGAAAGCTCTCTGGTGTCTATCTAAAAATAGATAAAGGGTCATAATATATTGTGCATTTAGCTTCTAGAGATGATTGTGATGTACTCTAAAGAGTGTAGTGTATGAGCTAATGACTCAAATATTAACCTCTCCACTACTATTTTGTTGGATAACTATTTTGAATTCATTAGGTAAAGCAATTAATGTTTTCTTCTTTTTTATTTAAATTATTTCCTCAAAATGATTTTATACAAAATTAGATGTCATCGTTTAAGTTAAGTCTTCTCATGTCCACAAGGGAAAGAAGTACTGTTGAGAAACGACAATAGTCTAGGTGTATCAAAATGTAAACTAATAGTGCTAAATACTTGAATAATAAAATAAACTTTACTACTAAAAGTAAATAACATATTCCAAAAGGATAAAATGGACATCAGGTATTTCATGAAGTGACGAGGACTAGATATTGAGCGTTGGTGTTTGCTGGGGCTGGTCATTCATGGTCAAGGCTTTAAGTTGTTGGATTTCCTTTTGGATTCCTACAGGAGTGGAAGAATGGAAAATAACAACATTTCGAACTTGAGATTGAGCATGAGAACAGCCTTGAGGGCTTCTACCACCAAACCTTGACAACAAGACATCCTTCAATCACGCCCTCCTCCTACTCAAGCATTCATTGTAGCTACCACCAATGCCTCACGGACCACCTCCTCGGTTATCGTCATGCTTCTCCTCTCATAGATATTCAAGACTAGGTTCATATATTGAAGGCTAATGTCCTTGGATCTAGGACCACCTTGTAAGGAAAGTTTCATAGACCCATCACTGTAGGTGTTGAAAAAGGAAACAAGAAATGTTAAAAATAACATCAAGAAAATTCCTAATTTAATTTTACCTTGGATTAAATTTGGAATTAAATTGCAATTCTAATTCTCATAGCAACTTGTAATAGTTAACTAAGTTAATTTGACTTAGTTGAGTCAATTAATTCGAGTTGGGAGTCCCCCAGATGCAGGTGGTAATTAACGCAATTAAGACGAGGATACAGGGCGACGGTGCAAGAGATGGCCAACCCGATTACTCCTCACGACACCTCATAGGCATCATTTAATGCCTACTCTGGCCGAGGTGAATTCTTTAGCTGCATAACCATGGAACCGATGATTCAACCGACCATTCTCTCCCTGCTGCAATGTGCTTGCCCTCCGCAATCAGAAACGCCGACTGAGAGAACCATTACAGGCCATAGATGCTGGCTTGTTTGTTGTCTGGACCTAGGTAATGACTTCCACCATTCCTGTACTCACTTCTGCTCTTTGGCTCTGCACTCTGGCTTCCTCAATTCCCCCATCACTCTGTAATTTCTGCTCAACATTCCTCTGTTATCTCCTCATCCACCACCTCAGACTCTACCATAGCGCTAACCTCCAACATGGTGCGCCACCGCATGCGCAGCCGTGGCGGCGGCACGCGAGGCGGTAACTCCTGCTCCTCTGCTTCTCACAAACATAATTCGGCTTCTCCTGCATCTTCCGCTAAGAACCTCGGCCATTTTTGAGCTGCTAGTCATTATCCAAATACCAGAAATGGCAAAGGAAGAACCTGCCTCCTCTACTCCAGATGTGATGCAATAGCCATGCACACTGCCACTTGCCCACTACCTCATCATCATATCCCCCATACCATGCAGTTCAGGGATTGACATGACTCGCCCGGTCATCGTTGCCACTGTCTCCATCTGCATTTCTGAAGAGCTTGAGCCGCAAACACCCCCTGACTACTTCCCTGGAGGAAACGAATAGAGCAGGTCCTAACCGGTACAGAGACGACCCTGACGAGTTGAATGGTAATGGAGGTTGGCATAGAAGATAAGGGAAAGCCATTGCTAACTATTCACATGAAGCTTCAAGAGCTCCTCGTGACACGTGGGCCGTCGACAGCAATTTGGAGAACGCGTCACACCCTCAGGATACAGATGAAAACAAGGAGGGAGAGCGTCAGGTTGAGGAAGACCGACAAGCGGACAACCCGGATGACTGGGCATGTCCTATCATGGAGGAGCCCGCTCCGGATGACCTGGCGCCACGTGTCACTCTCGACAGGTGGCAGTTAACTTAGTTCTGGTTCATGTTCTGTTTTTTGCTTACGTGTCATTATGACTTTGTGCTAGCTAGGTAGTCCAATCAGTAATTTTTGTGGTGTTTTTGGGGTAGTTTTACTCTGTATTCAGGATGCTTTGCTGTTAGATGATAGGTTTGCTTGTTCAGGAACTTCTGAATCAAAATTTCTGGATGTATAATGGATTGGTTTCCCCTGTGTAGGGGCAGTCTCAGACTTTCCATGGCTGTATGTTAATTCGGGCCGGTACCCTATACGGCCAGGCTACTATGTAACCCTTTTTGTATTATATCAATAGATTAACCTCATTAAAAAAAAAATCGAGTTGGGAGTCTAGCTAGAGTCATGTAGAGTGGTTTATGAATTTTAGGGGCCCAGGTTGAGTTCTTTTGAGTTGTAATTATTTAATTCAGTTTAACTTAGTTAAATTCAATTAAATTAGTTCCAACTGATGGAGGAATTAGTGGGAGATGGAGTAGTGGGGTGTAACTAGCACTGCTCCACCAATAAACTGAAGATTCACTCATAATTAAATCATGCATGTTAGACCAAAGAAAGACCCAGTTGATATTAGAGTTCAAGGATAGTGTACTATCATTTGTAAAATCATTTAAATTAAATAGTTGGTGCATGCAATTAGAATAAGGCCTAAAATAAATCATTTCTTAATTAGAAAACTCACTAATTTTATCCATCTGAATTACCTTTAAAAGGGGGAATGAAGGCACATGTTTAATCATTGTTTTGGTGAGCATGAATGGGTGAGACCAAGCAATAGGAAGGACAATTTTGTGCGTGGAGATTGTGAGAGAAAGGTGTGCCAAGAGAATCTTGTGCAAAGGTTGGTAGTGAGATAGATAAATATAGTGCACAGGTTGCTCTTGCTTGAGGAAATCATTGTAATCTTCTCATAGTTTCTGATTAATGCAATATACAGATAGCATGGGTTTTTAGTTGTGGCTTTCCCTAGAAAATTATTGTGTTATGTGTGATTGAATTCTTTCTCTTCTATGCTTCATGGTTTCATTGATCGTTTATTATTTATGTTGATGAGTAGAGTGGATTCAAGTCAATTATTTTAGCATATTACAGTCTTGAGTTTAAATCTACCAGGAATTTCTACATGGTATCAGAGCTAGATTTGTAGAAATTTCTACAGTAGGATAGATCTTTCCGCCGATACAAAGAAAAATCACAAGACTTACAATAGGACTTGGAAATTTAGTGGACAAAGTGTAGCTCCATAAAACATGTGTTGTAGGGTAAATATCCTCCATGCAGTGGGGGACTATCACAAGTACAACTTAAAACCGAGCTAGTCAAAGTTACCGAGCTAGAAATAGATAGATAGAAAATAGGTTGCCATATGATGTTGGAGGGAATGAATACTATTTAACATGTGTGATTTCATGGGGTGTGACATTCATTCCACCCCCCTCTTAAATGTGATGGGAGATAGTGGGGTGACAGGCTCCCCCCCTTCCCTTGTTGATCTGAAATCTAACACCCTAATCATGGATGTTTTGTCGTGAGGAAAGATGATTTGAACAAAACACCCTACCAAGTTAAGTGCATGAAATGTCCAACTATGTAACTTATGGTATATATTTTTTTAGTATGTCCTCCCAATGATCTACTCAAAATGAATTCTCATCTAGCGGTGCTACCACATACTTAACAGGGAGTTAACCTATCTAGAAATCCAATAGATGGGCTAGATGTCTCTGTACAATAACATGACTATTGAAAAAACATATATTTGTTTTATAAGAATTGATCATTGCACTTAAATCATCCAAGAATTTGTTGAGAATTGTTCTCACATCATTACTCTCACCCACCATTGGTAATCCAAAGAGAATAATGTCATAAGAAAACTATTAATGAGTGATGGTGAGATTGACACCATACAAATGAATCCCTATGCTATTATTTTGAATTTCGATGACTTTAAAGTATCTACCCAATCCATCCACTAGTATTATGAATAGGAAGGAGGAGACTGGATCCCCCTTTCATAGTCCTCTTGATGGATTAAATTTTGATGTTGGGAAACCATTCAAAAGAATGAAAAAAAATGGAGTAGATATTATTAAGGATTTATTCTAGGCAATCAATTGATCTTAAAACCCAAAGGCCAGGAGGGTTTGGAGAAGATATTCTTATTTTAACCAATCATAGGCTTTTGACAGGTCGAGTTTTATCATCATCCCTACTTGTTTGGATTCTTTTAGGGAGTGGGTGCTCTCCTCAGAATCTCATCCAAGATTTGATGTCCTTCTATAAATCTTGTCAGTGCCGGTGATAAGATAAAACTGAGCAGAGGTTTAAGTTAATTAAAATTGAAAATTGAAAAAAATCCTATAGATGACATTGTAAAGGGCTATCAGACTAAAAACACTAGCATAGTCAACTCAATCATATTTTTGGATTAACATAATCGGAGTGGCATCAAGTCCTACCCATATTGATTGTGAGAGATGAGATTCTCCTACCAATGCAAGCACCTTCACTCCAATAGGCTTGGAAAAAGACCATTGTGAAACCATTTGGTTGCGGAGCTTTGTTCTTTGGCATCACCATCATCACTTCTTCCACTTATGCAAAATAAATTGCATGCATTTGGGCTTCATTTTACACTTAATAGATTAAGGTTTGAATGTGAGACATGATTCTTTGGATGGCTTCCACTCTATTTGGTATAGATTTCGTTAATAAGGAGCGATAGTGGGAGACTAGTTTTTGTTCCAAGTCTACATGTTTCACTGGGTGTTTCCCATCTTGGGATGAGAGAGAAAATATTTTTTTGTTATGCCTACACTTTACCATCACCTTATGAAAGCATTTTGAATTCTATTATCCTTATTTTAGCCACCACACTTTGGATTTATATTTCTTGAGGATCTCCTTTTGCTTTCTTCTTCATTCTATTTGATTAATCAATTATCCCTCTTCCATCACCAGGGCATCAATGCAACCTCCTAGGAAATATGTTATTGCACCAGTTGCATACAAGATTTCAAGGCTTGTTTCTCTTTGAGTATGTGGCTAAATTTATTCTTTTTTCGATCTTTATGTTATTTAAATTCTTTGAGATTTAGTTGGAATGTATGCATGTTTTTTCTACCTTGAACTTATATTTCCTCCCACCGGCTTTTGTGATCTATGGGGATATTGGTGGCCACCTGCCTATTCCAATTGAACCCCCAACACTGTCTCTTTCAGTTTTTCGGTTTCCTTAATTGTAGCACAGTTTATTATTTTTGGCAGTTTTTCGGGTTCTGAACTTCTGGAGCCATTTCGAGGCCCTAAACGGTGTTTTTAGGGAAAACGAAGAGATCAAAAGCTTCCCAAATTAACTTGCTAGCTTGCTTTTGGCCTTCTCTTCAAGATCTTCGAAACGAGGTATTATGATAGCCAAACGGAGATCGTATGCCAAAGTTACGACCCCGGGAAATTGATGTACCAATTTAGCAGAACAGGGCCCATAGTTTTGGCGCTTCATCTCCCAGGGTTAGGTTTTTGGATGTTTAGGGTTTGTCTTTGTTTCTCAATAATAAAATTATAGGCCTTTGAGCCTCATTGTAACATAGTTCACAGGCATGTAGTCGCCACATCTCTTCTCAGAGATAAGCTACCATCGCCCGAGCTAGTCTTATTTCCATTTTGTTTGTAAGCATATGTCAATATTTGATATTAATGAAATGAAGTGTTATTTATACTGCACCTTTGTATTTATGGTTATATCTTTAATTTGTTGAGTTCCTGTTTAAATCTGGATCAATGGTATCAGAGCGGTCTGCTATTTCTTTGTTTTTATTTACATGTCCCCATGCCATTTGAATAAAATTGTAGTCCAACCTGTGTAAATATACATTGACTTTAAACAGATAGAGTTATTGCAATGATGTAGGCTTTTCGAGATGGCTAGGAAGCACAATTAGACTTTCACAAGAGCCCAAATGGAGTTCTTGGAGACAATTAAGGGAACAAGTGTTTTTAGTTTTCAAAAATAATATACATACACTTTTCCAAACACAACTAAACTAATTATAAAACCAATATATATAGAAAATTTATTTATATATAAAACAAAATACCAGTATACATATAGAAATTCTAATTTGAGTTCGAAAGGGGATAAACTTTGTCGTTAATAGCCACTTGTCACTCAAATCTAAGTGGCAAATTTCATTTAATGTCATTGTATACAAAAGGACGATGGCCCATGCTGAAAGTAATGTGTGTGATTTGTTTTGAAGCCGTGACGAGAGGTTTACCTTGTGGAGCATACAAAGTTTGGGAGCATGCATGCAATGTAAGTAGGTTGCCTCTAGATTTACCTCGTGAAGCTTCTAGATTTACCTCGTCGTCGTGGGAACATGGTTTACCAAATTTCGTTAAGGCCTTTCTCAAGCTTCTAGTTCAATTGAGCTACACAGAATTGCACGAGAATGGCGGCGTTGCTCCATCTGGCCGACATAACCTCAGCCGTCTCTGTCACGCCCCCAAGCTATAGTAGTCTTTCAACCGTGCCGGTGAGGTGCGGCACCACCGAACACTTTCTTTTTAACAATACTCGTGCACATGGACTACGCCTAAGTCACTTTCTCCTACTTAGTTTGTGCTTCTCAACCAAGTATAATTAGTTATCCTTTATATCAATGAACACCCATACTTTATTCATTATCAACAGCAATTATAAACGACAATAACAATTGCACGATTTAAAGGGGAGGGGAAACTCCCTGAACAATGAGTCTGCCCAACAATATATGTATTAATCAATCTTTCAGCAAATACAAGCTTTTACAAGTATTCTTGGCAAAATCCAAGTCTATACTTAGCCAATTTACAATTATTACAACTTTGTGCACACCTTGCACGATGGGTGGGTGCTCACCCGAGCCACCAAGACACCCTCGTCTAATCCCGACACAAATATGCACTTCGTTCAACCCACGGGCACACCTTGCCCAACCTTCGACTAACTCCAAGCGTATCCACCAATGTGCGACACAAGAAGTGCGCATGAGCTATGTGCTCTTGTCCTCCTTGTTTCTGCGCACAAGTCCTTTGCCTTGAGCTCTTATGCAAAGAGGCTTGATCGAATTCGAATGATGTTTGAACTCCCAAACATACACCAATATATATGCGTTGTGGGTGGGTGGTGGCTTGCCCAGCCGACCACCATAACCATGTTTACACACCCCTCCAATGCGCCCGAACGCCCATGGATAAGTCGGCCTATCCAACGTTTAATCCACGCTCAAAGAGTGCATGTAAACATCCCCTCTCCATCGCATTTCACAAGTGTCACAATGTATCATCGCAAGGTCGCTCGCCCTTTCGTCGCATTGTCGTGCGCCTCTACCCGTCGGCACGCCCGTTGTGCGGCCCAACTCGCCCGCGTGCCCATCGTGTGGCACAACTCGCCCGCGTGCACGTCATGCAGTTCGACTCGCCCTTCGCACAACTTCAGAGGCTTTACAGTCTCCATCTCGCAGCATTCCTGCAGCATTTGGCTTTAATTTTGGCACATAAAACATCATTGTATATCTAGCTCCACCTGTAACTTAGTGTAACCATCAACTTCGGGTTACCATGAACTTTAAAATATCACGAAATTCTTCTCTGCTTTTCATCCGTCAGCAGTCGCTCAATAGAAGGTGTTTGAATCGAAGGAACGAAATTGGAATAGAGGAGTGTAAAAATTAATTTTTTTTCACTAAATTAATGATCGATTGAGTGTTCCCGGATCCGGGTGCCGTCCCTACCATAAATGGCATTCATGCATATTAAACGCCCCTGGTACTGCCACCTGCTTCGCAGCGTGGAGCCCCAGATCTCTTCCGATTGTGGGAAGAATGTTTTTATGGCTGTAGGCCGGAGCAGGCCGACGCCATTAATGAAGGCCGAAGCCCGAAGCCGCCTGCTGTGGGTTATTTACATGGAGCTCCCCGTAGTTTTCTCCACTTCCTGGGTTCAGGCATCTGGTGCTCAGTTTGTTCTTCAGATAGGTTGCGAAGGTGAGAATGCATCTGGTTTCAGAGGTGAAATTCGAGCCTATTCAGGTTTGAATTTGCAACACCTCCATTCTACTTGCGTGCTGCACAGAGGAAATTCTTCGGTGGCCTGGGGTAAGTGGTTTATTCATTGCAACATCAGTTATATTTGTTCAGTTTCTTGGTCTCGAGCCTCCTTTGTTTATTCTCTCGAGCCCGCGGTTCATCTGAGGCATTCTTCTGGGTTTAGGATCTGTTCTTTTGGGTTTTCGGTGTCTTTTAGTAACATGAAGCGTCCAGGGAAACGAACCCGTTCGGGTGATCGACCTGGCAGCAGCAAGCGACCCTCTGCTCGTCCTCCGCCCAACCCTGTGCTCACGACCATCAACCTTTCCTCCTCTCCTGAGGATTCCCCTCCCAGCAATCCTTCTCGCCAGCCGATTCCTAACAGTGCCTTTCAGTCCACCCATTTCAAATTCCAGAGTAACCTGAATAGGCCTCTGATTTCCGCCCAGATTACCATTATCATGTCTGAAGAAGTTAACCAGGTTGCCCCTCTCTCCTGCATTGACCCCAATTTTTCTCACAGTAGTGAGTGCTCCTCTGCCAAGAATTCTATGGGTGTAAAAAGGGAGACTGAACCGGTTATCCAGGTCAATTTGCCCCCCATAATCCCTCCCCTGGTTGATTGTGATCATTTCGAAGTGGAGACCGATGCAGGAACCACAGACAAGGTGCCGGAAGGCAAAGTGTTGGGTGATAAAGAACTACTCAGTCAGGACGACGCGTGTCTGGAGGCCGAGGAGACACAGGGGGAAGCTGAGAAAAATGATTAATTGGCAATGTGGTTTGCTTTTTTTGGTTCTTCGGTGGATGCTCTGGGAGCATTGCCCAAGAATTTTGGCCAGGACTCAGCTTGACAACATCAATTCCAGTTTCGGGTCTCTCATCGATGCGGCGTCTGGTCGTTTCTTGGACCCGGGCTATCAGTTCTGTTTCTCTGTTTATCTTCTTGTTCATCACTCTCTGTATGCTTGTAAAGCCAATATAATTGGCTGTATGTCTCTGATTCTCCCTGGTTTATACAGTAATGGGGCAGTTTTGTAATGTGAAAGGCTTGCGGGCTTCTGCCCTTGCAACTGTCAACTTATGTAAAAATATTTTGATTTCCAGTTAATAGAATTAGATGTTACAGAGAAAAAAAATGATCGATTGAGTTTCATTTTATTTGGCATAAAATGATATTTAAATTAATAAAGTGTTTAAATTAAAAAAATTAAATTCAAATAAAAAATTGTAAATATAAAAGATGGTACACTGAATTAAGAATTGACCAAAAATCTCTTCATTTAATCTACCATACTGCAATAAAGTAATATTCAATAAACCAAATAAAACAAGACAGGCTGCGGGGCAGCTAGTCCCTGCCCTGTCAATAGTCTTATAGTTTGCCAGGAGAGCGAAGCATATTTAGACGTTGCCCTGCAAGACTCAGTTTCCCAGGAGAGAGAAGCATATTATTTAGACGTTGCCTTGCAAGACTCAGTTTGCCGACTTAGTTTGCCAGGAGAGCGAAGCTGCGTTAAGTTCAAACCTGTCACGAAAAGCGTAGTAGATGCCTGTAAAATTAGCTGAGAATGAATAGTTAGCTCGAGATGCACGTTCAAGCAGAATCAGATTATAGTTAGTCCCAGATGCACATAGAGGCAGAAACCTTTATGAGATTCTAAGCCGAGGAAGCCCCCATCGTATAAAACATTAGCAAGCCCCCATCGTATAAAACATTAGCAGGATTTTTGGGGGACATTCAAGGCTTTTAGATTATAATAATAAATGGAACTTCACAGTTAGATTGCATTTTGGTTATCAAACAACCTCTGAAATAATTTAATTAAGAATACAAAACTCTCTTTCCAAACTCCAACACTACAACAATCGATGCAAAATGTCAATTTACAATAGACATAGAAAAGGTCGAATACCATGCTTGAAATTCATCACTCTGTTTTCAACTGAACCATGCATTTATTATCCAAGCTTTAAAAATGGGCAGTACCATTTACGAATCTACAGAGCATTGGGACACGGTTCGGCTCACAGAGCCGAGAAGAAGAATATCAACAACATGGATATTTATCTATCTATAGAATATGTCGCACTCTTTACAAAGGGATGACAAGGGCCATAACCAAATTATACAAAGTTGTAGTCTGCATGGTTTGATTGTTCAGTCACTGACTTTTGGCTGAGGCTGTGACAACTGCAATAGGTGGAACAGCGGGCTGCTGCAACGAAGATTCATGATCAAGCTCGCCTCTGCTGCCGCCATTCAAGCACCAGGAATGTATTCAGAGTTATTTTCAGAAGTTTTGGTACTGATCTACGATAACTTATATAGAATTCTGGTACTGGTCATAAAACAAATACGAAATATAGTGAAATAGAACATAGGATTGCGAAATAAATTGAACTGCTGCGAGGTTGCAAAAGTCTGTCCGAATTGCCAATTCGAAGGGGCAACGTTGTAGAAGGTAAACAGAGCGGTGCTCAGAGCTGCAGTATTAGTGCCATAGCCAGTGCTGTATAGATCACCATATCCACAAGGCATAAAAGGCAGTGAAACTATTGATGACTCCAATCCATCCAGTATAAGATATTAATTAATTAATCCATCCATGAGACAAACTATATTCTACATTAACATGTGAATAAATGACCCGTTACTCTAATAGACACAAATGGAAAAATAATATTTAAAGCGTTAGCGCTCACCTGTACAGTTCGCAACGTCAAATTAAAAAGCCGAGGACTTATATCACTATCGCAGCGCCTGGAAAGCCGCAAAACTGCCTTTGCAGCAGCAAGCCTCATGTGAGATTTGTCCACGTAGCTGGCAACAAGGAGAATCGTTTTAAAGAATGAGTTTGAATTTTGCTGTATGGAGATATTTTTAAATACCCTATCTAATTCAATAAATAATGAAAATAAACCTTATGTTATTATTTTGCAAACACCCATTTCGGGTTTACATAGCCGACATCATCGTCACTGTCAGTTTCAGCGATATAAAAATTGAAATTTCCCGAGATGGGCGGTCGAACTTTGGGAGCATCAACACCGAAACTTCAAAGTATTTGAAATGTCCGACACGGGCGCTCGAACTTTCCATGCAGTAAAGCTGAAGCCAAAACCATACCACGTGCATCGCATGCAAGCCATGTGTACACATGTCCCCGGCATCGTAGCTAAACTTTTTTTGTTTTATGCTGCATACTGAGGAAGCTCGCAACTAAAGCAGCGGCAGGAATGTGTGGCTTCCCCGCTTCGAATACAGGCGAGAAGACCGCGAACAAACTGAGATTTAACCAGAAGCTGAAGATCACCATATCGGTCGATGGTGTTTATTGGCGTAGGTAAGATAGATCGTTTCAAAGTTCAATGGACTGTGTGGTTATACCGATTGATGTTGCACACAGCATGATGGGGGTCGGGGAGACGAGGTAGTGGTTCACACAGTCATGTCTGAAGCAATCAAACAACTAAGTGGCAAGAAGAATGCTCAGTTATTGAACATAACATACTTAACAGAATTCAGGAAGGATGGTCATCCCTCATTGTATTATTTAGGGGAAGGACAAGGAACAGCTCCGATGTACAGGCAAGATTGCAGCCATTGGTGTCTACCTGGGGTGCCAGACACCTGGAATCATCTTCTTTACGCCTACCTGCTTGCAAATGGGTATGCAACAGATAGAAGCACGGGGGTCGGCAAGGGATAGCATCAATAAGTAATCTACTTCTCTGGATGTTGTAAAATTTGTTTCCTCGCTGCCATTTCCTGCAAAATGGGAGGCGGATTGTTGAATTGGTTGATTCATAAACAGCAGGAAGACCTGCTGAAAAGAAGAGTTTATTATATGTTCTTAGCATATACCCCCTGAACCAGGGCTGAGATAGTATTTTTTTGGAGAAATTAATAAGTTGCCGGAATGGTAGAATGGGAAACCATGACCTTTCTGTCAGTAGAACATCATGGCCCATAGTGCAATCTATGCTTAAAGTTGGGTCGCATTCTCATAAATCATGCGTTGTATGTATCATAGCTCGAGAGCATGTGCTTATGAAGCAGGAACCTTTTTCTTTTGTTGCCATTCATGGCTTTTGCTTGTTGCAACCTCTTGTATCTCATAAATAAATTAGCTGTTTTTGTATGATATGCATTCTATTTTGAGAATAGCTGGAGTCTGGACACAGCGGGTTGTTTAACAGTACGTGCTTGCATCATGCCTTCAGTTGAAGTCCGTTGTCCACTGCTCTTAATTGAATGGTAAGTTGGTATTGATCAAGTTACAATTCTTGTTTCTGAAAAAAGCTTGAATTCCAAACTAGAAACATATCCAAGTATCCAAATTTGTATAACAAACTTAGGATGTGTAAATACTAATTTGTATAACAAACTTAGGATGTGTAAATACTTGAGCTGTGCATATTACATAAGCTTGTTGAAGATTTCGTTGAGGGCAAAAAGGCAGGGAAATATAAAGGGGTCAAAAGAAATTACCTCGGTCGTTTCACTGCACAAATCAGAGATTCAATCGCCAAAAAATGGCGCTGGCTTGGAACATTCGACACACCAGAAGAAGCCACAGCTACCTATGCTAACGCTGCAGCAGAGATGAAGGAAAGACGGTCACAAATGAATTCAGAATCATGCAGTCTCAGCGCCTCAAGTCATCCTGATATTCATATTATTAAAAAGGAGCAATGTTCAGGTACTCACTCACTGTGTATGGTAAACAACCTTATAATATAGTAAATGCATTTGATTCCAGAATAACAAAGTTTGATTGCACGAAATGAGAAGATTCTTTTTATCTATCTAAATAAATAGCTTAGAATTTTGTCTTACGGGGCTTGTGATAATGCAGTTTGAACAATACAGTAAGCTCATTTACCTGGACGCCGACATTCAAGTCTATGACAACATTGATCAACTCTTTGATCTCTTGTGCATTCGCCGCCAAGAAGAGGAAAACTGAGTCGATGCTGTGGGGAGGCATGGGTGCATTCTATTTTGAGAATAGCTGGAGTCTGGACATAGCGGGTTGTTTAACAGTACGTGCTTGCATCATGCCTTCAGTTGAAGTCTGTTGTCCACTGCTCTTAATTGAATGGTAAGTTGGTATTGATCAAGTTACAATTCTTGTTTATGAAAAAAGCTTGAATTCCAAACTAGAAACATATCCAAGTATCCAAATTTGTATAACAAACTTAGGATGTGTAAATACTAATTTGTATAACAAACTTAGGATGTGTAAATACTTGAGCTGTGCATATTACATAAGCTTGTTGAAGATTTCGTTGAGGGCAAAAAGGCAGGGAAATATAAAGGGGTCAAAAGAAATTACCTCGGTCGTTTCACTGCACAAATCAGAGATTCAATCGCCAAAAAATGGCGCTGGCTTGGAACATTCGACACACCAGAAGAAGCCGCAGCTGCCTATGCTAACGCTGCAGCACTGCAGCAGAGATGAAGGAAAGACAGTCACGAAGTGAATTCAGAATCATGCAGTCTCAGCGCCTCAAGTCATCCTGATATTCATATTATTAAAAGGGAGCAATGTTCAGGTACTCACTCACTGTGTATGGTAAACAACCTTATAATATAGTAAATGCATTTGATTCCAGAATAACAAAGTTTGATTGCACGAAATGAGAAGATTCTTTTTATCTATCTAAATAAATAACTTAGAATTCTGTCTTACGGGGCTTGTGATAATGCAGTTTGAACAATACAGCAAGCTCATTTACCTGGATGCCGACATTCAAGTCTATGACAACATTGATCAACTCTTTGATCTCCTGTGCATTCGTCGCCAAGAAGAGGAAAACTGAGTCGATGCTGTGGGGAGGCATGGGTGTGGTGATATAAGAAGGAATGGAGGTGCATTAGGTTGACACCACACCAATACATGCACAGAGCCATCTGTGCACTTGATGTACTGATAAATAAACATTACCAAACATTACCAGGTATCCACATAACATTAAATGTTTATTGATTAATGCTAGCATTAGTTCCCATGTTCAGAAAATTCATTGAATCGATAAGTTAAATGAACATTTATCCTAAGTTTGCCCAAGTTTGCCCAGATCCTGGCCTCGATATGAGGCCAAATAAGATCGTTAAAATTCTTAGTGGTCGAAATAGCGGTAGAGATTTCGTATTGGTTAAGAAAAAGTGATTTATGAAATATAAAGTTGAAACTTAGGTTAATGAATTCCGTTTTTATGGGTTCTCGCGTCCAATTAATAGTAACCCGCCAAAACCGATTACTATAGTCCCTGCCAGGCCCAGAGGGCAGGGACTAATAAACACTTAAAAAGTCATTGACTTAGTACACCGTACAAACTGCCACCTTTCCAATACTAGCGATGATGAGAGCAGAATCACGTAACGTACCATGACCGATTTTTCAGCAGCTGCAATGAAAGGAGGGCAGTCCCCCATGCTCCGCTTATTGAGAGAAGGCAACGCAAATCCTCACCTCATCATCATATAATGTGCCTGGACGTTCCTCAACCCAGCACTGTAGCCCTTGGCTATTCAAACGCGCTGCCAAAGTTGGAGACCATTTCAGCTGGGAAGGAATTGGCACAGAAGGAGAAGAAGAGCAAAATGGATCCAGAATTCGAAGAGATAAAAGGTTTTATGGATCTTGGTTTTGAGTTCAGCACGCGATACATCTTATGATTCTTATACATTATACTGTACTGTAAAATGAATTTCTAAACTCAAACACAATATGATTCTTATACATTATACTGTACTGTAAAATGAATTTCTAAACTCAAACACAATAAATTATATTTGATAATTACCATCCATATATTGGTTTTCTGAAAATCTTATATATTTTGAGATATTTTTTTGGCGGGCGCATTTTAGCAATCTGGATCGTATTTTGAATAAATCTCTCAGAACTTTGGAGTAACTGCAAGAAGGTTTGTAATTTCCTTTATTTATCCTGGTTGCATTTATTTTAAAATGTCAAAACTCCGCATAATAATTGTTGTTATCAAATTATTAATTTTATACACATCGTTGACCATTCATAAAAAGATGAAAGTTGACAAAACTTTAAGATCATATCTACCAATTTCTATATAACGTTGACGGTTCGTGAAAAGGATGAGTTTGTGGTCAAGTTGGAAATGCTTAAACTAACCTATAAAATTTTAAACAAACTAGTAAGAGGTTTATGTTATAAGTTAGTAGTATCAAGGAAATAAAATTTTAAACAAACTAGTAAGAGGTTTATGTTATAAGTTAGTAGTATCAAGGAAATATGTAATTTTATATATTAAATAAAAATAAAAATAATTTTAAAAAAAAATTATATTTGTTAGAATGAGAAATGAAAATGAAAATGAATATACATATTTGATTAGTTTGTGAGAATAATTTCGGAAAAATCACATAAAAATTATTTGTCGATAAATGATTTTTTATGTGATTTTGTCGAAATTATTCTCACAAACATATTATGGATCACAGAAGTCTAAATTCTATAATATTTGATTAATTTTAATTATAAAAATCATAAATCATTCATAATCTCATTCTCATGCTTAATTAGTTAGTTATTGATATTACAACAAATATGAAAGGCTCTCAACTATAAATAAGATGATTTGATTTCCATGTGAAATAACATAATTTTAGATTAAATTCAAAGAAAAAATTAATTTTGGTTTTTTTTTAAAATATTTCAATACTTAAAACATAAATAAACTAGCAATTGCATCAAATGTTGCAAAAGAAACATATAAGTATTGGATGTTGAAAATGCAACAAGAAAATCTAGTTTTGACTTTGCCTTGGTCAAACTAGATTAAAATTTCAATTTGAGTTTCCCTAAAATACTTGGAGGTAATTAACTAAGGTGACATGGCCTTGTGACTCAGTTAGTTCGAGTTGGAGACACTTGAGTTCAGTTCAGCATGATTTCTAATTTCTAACAATCTATTTCAATTAATTTGAGTTATTGTGAGTTAAACAAGTTCTAACTCTTAGAGAACTAGTGGAGGGTCCACTAGTAGTGTACCTCAGTGATCAACCAATTAACTCATCAATCAACCTAGAATAATTGATGCATGCAGAGAACTTGAGATAACCAGTTGAGATTGGATTTCAAGGGGTAATGTATGATTAGTTGTAGCATATTCTAAAGGATATAGGTGGTCCATGCAGTCAGAGAAGGGCTTAAAGGAATTGAGAAATTCTCAATGAGGAATTTCATAATTAATAGAGGCTTCACTCCTTAATGAATAACACAAGGAATTAGGAGCTTAACACGCTGATAAATTGGTTAAGTGTTGACTTGAGTTAGTCTGTGAGGCAGTGAGATAGGCTATACCAGTGCAGATGTTGCTCAGGCTTGAGCAAGCATTGTATTTCTTCTCTATTTTATTATTAATGCAATACAGATAGGAAGGGATTTTGAGCAGTTGTTTTCCCCTAGATAAATCTCCGTGGATGTCTATTGAATCATGTCACATGTTTATGATTTCCTTTCTCGATCGTGAATTGCTTTCTACAAATGAGTAAAGTAGATTTGAGTCGTAAATTTTAGTAAATTACATGATAAGTTCAGATCTACACATAATTTCTACATGGTATTAGAGAATGATTCACAGTAGAGAAGAGAATTTGAAGTTGTTATTGCAGGAGAATCAAATTTGTAGGATCAATTCTTCTAAGCTAGCAGGATGGTGTTTTATGGTCTAAAGCTTGAGTGTGCCCTTGAGGGTAGCTCAAACTTTTTTGCTTAGAAGGACTGCATGGAGGCGGTATCGGAGGACAATGGGTTGAAGGAATTTTTTGATATTGACACTCCAAAACTAGGACCACATTGTATCCAATCTCCATGGGAAAGAAACCTCGTATGCAATGTGGCAAGCACTGACAGGTTTTTTCCAAAACAATAGTGACCATAGGAAACTAGCACTCAAAGATAAGCTTTAAAATATCAAGATGCAAAAGAATGAATATATTCAAAAGTGCCTGAGAAAGTTCACACAATGTTGTGATGAACTTGGAGGAGTTGGGGTCACTGTTGTGGAGGATGATCTCGTGAGCTTAGCCCTTTTAGGATTTTCCAAGAGCTGGCACAACTAGTAAGATTCAATGATTGGGAGGGAGAAACTACCAAATTGAGAATGCCTTTGGTCCGATTTGGTACAGGAAGAGATAAGGTGTAATGCTAGAGATGGGACCTCATCCAAAGAAGAGGAAGAGAAGTTTGCATTAGCCAACAAAGGAATGAATGCTATGGAAAAGAAGTCCCAAGGTGAGGCTGATTCCAACCAAGAGGGAAATAAGAAATACTTCTCCAAAATCAAGTGTTTCAATTGTCATGAATTTGAGCACTATGCCACGAACTGTCCACACAAGAATGAGAGTAAGAAGGAGCCTATAGTAACAACAACGAGTGAAGCTTTAGCTTCATAGTTATAACTTGATTTCATCCTTATCACATGCATGGTGAGCACAATGATGGGTAATGGGTGTTACTTGGATAGTGGTGCCTTGTTCCACTTGATGGGGAATAGAGAGTTTTTCAATGACTTGGAGGAGAAAGATCTCTAGAGGAACATTGAGTTTGGAGACAACGAAGGTGCAGTGCTATCAGAATCAGTGCAGTAGTATTTCAGAGGGAGTCACGCTCCCCTCTCAGGCTCAAGGATGTGATTTTTGTTTCGAGTCTAAAGAAGAATCTAATCTCTATTGTAGTTTTGGAGGACTGCGGTTATGATGTGATCTTCAGCAAAAGGAAAGTATTCCTGAGACACATAGCCATGGGAAAAGTGAAACATATCAATGATAGAGTCTAGAACTTGTATGCACTTGAGGTAGAAGATGCATGCAAAGCCTTGAGGAGCAATGCAAGGTTTAGAGATACAATGTTTGAGAGGGAGCATGATTTACCTCTCAAAATGAAACCTAAGAAGGAGCCTCAAGAAGTTGTGGAGCAACCACAAATGGATAAGTAGACGGAAGGCAAATTGGAGACATCCACTCAAGCAAAAACCTCCAATAGGGGGAGAGTTCGAGCTAAGTGGGAAGAGGGAGAACATGCAACCATAACTCCAGGTGTGAGTTGGGATGATATGAAGCCCTAGTCCTAGGAGTGTAGAAATTTGGGCAAGGTCCATTTAGGTGTTCTCCTAATGGATCATTTACCTTACTAGAGGGGCCCACAATATTCAGTAGCAGGAGGATCAATGTGAATCAAATGATGAGGAGTGTAGAGGAGTGTTGACAACGGAGTTTGAGGCTCAGTAGCTGAGTCAATAGCAACACAATTTTCCCAGTAGATAGTTGTATATTAATTCAATAATTATTTTTTATGGATGCTTCTTAGTTGTATATGTTGCGGTAGAAACAACAACAAAGATAAGTGTTGCATGCAATACATTCCAAAGGTGCTAGATCGGGGTAGATGTGAATCCCTTTCTTGCTGAGAGAGAGCATTGAAAATGCAACAAGAAATCTAGTTTTGACTTTGCCTTGGTCAAATTAGATTAAAATTCGAATTTCATTTTCAGTAAATTACTTCTAGGTATTTAACTGAGGTGACATGGCCTTGTCACTCATTTAACTCAAATTGGAGACACTTGATTTCAATTCAATATGATTGATTACTAAGTTCTAGCAATCTATTTCAGTTAAATTGAGTTATTATGAGTTAAACTAGTTTGAAATGTTAGAGAACTAGTGGAGGGTCTAGTAGTGGGGTGTGTACCTCAGTGATCAACCAGTTAACTCATCAATCAACCCGGAATAATTGGTGCATGTAAAGAACTCAAGCTACCCAGTTGAGATTAGAATTCGTGGGAAATGTATTATCGGTTGTAGACTATTGTGAAGTGTACATGTGCATGTAGTTAGAGAAGGTCCTAAAGGAATTGCGCAATTCTCAATGGGGAATTTCCTAATTAATAGGGGCCTAATTCCTCAAGAAATAATGCAACGAAATAGGAGCTTGGCAGGTTGGGAAATTGGCTAAGTGTTGGCCAGAGTTAGTCTATGAGGCAATGAGATAGACTATACTAGTGCAGAGGTTTTTTAGGCTTGAGAAAACATTGTATTTCTTCTCTATTTTCTGATTAATAAAATATAAAAAGGAAGGGGTTTTGTGCAGTTGCTTTCCCTAGATAAATCTCGGTGTATGTGTATTGAATCATGTTGCATGTTTATGATTTCTTTTCTCAGGCATGAATTAATTTCTACAGATGAGTAGAGTAGATTTGAATCTTATGTTTTAGTAAATTACATGAGCAGTTCAGATCTTCACATAATTTATACATTGGAAAGAGTAGGATTGACACTGAAATTGTTATTGGCAACATTTAGAGAAAAATTCAAGGATGTGCTTAATACAAAAAGCCAATTCAATAATTTGAAACATTTTGAAATCATACAAAAGATTAACATTGTTTCTTTGCCGTATTAGTCAAATACAAAACAAAAGGGAAAAATACAAAAAATTAGTAAATTGAAACCATAATGCATATGGACCAACAATATTGTAGTGCATAATGTAATCCTACAGTGACAAACCACAATTTGTATTCGTCATATAGATTAAGTTCTTATTCTTGTGTTTAATATTCATTTAGAAGCACCAATCATACACAAACTAAATTAAATATTTCCTAAATGAAACATAATATTTCAAGGTTATCCACAAACAATCCCAACAAACAGACCAAAATCTGAATTCATAACTACAATTTGCAATTTCCCAACTTCCTACTATTAGCCTTCAAAGGTAATTTATTACATATCGTCAATGTAATTCATTGAAGTACATGCCCTTATCTTACTTTCATTTGAATGAGTAGGCCTATTTTAAATCTATACAATGGAATCAAGAATAAGTCTCTAGTTAAATTTTCCCATGCTAAATTTTTAATATACTTTTGAGTTTGTTAAGTCTTTTGCAAAATTTTGCGAATTTACATGAATAAACCTTTTTTGAAGTCAATTTACGTGAGTAATTTTTTTGAAGTCTACACATTGGTTATTGAAGAAACCTAACATTTCTACCAATCAAATATTCTGTGATGCCACTCGTGGGTATTCCAGTGTCAACAATTTTACCTAATTAAAAACCACATAATTTCCAAAAAAACAAACAATTCTAATCGAAAATTAAATAATAACTCCAAAATAATACTAGCACTTGTGATGCCACTTGTGAGTATTCCACTTTCAACAATTTTACCTAATTAGAAATTACATAATTTTCCAAAAAAAAACAAACAATTGTAATTGAAAATTAAATAATAACTCCAAAATAATACTAACACTTTTATTAAACCAAAAAAAGGTCCGCAATGAAACCGAAAGTCAAACAAATCCTCATTGTTCGTTTAACACACCAGTCTATGTTTTATGTCTTAAGGTCTTTCGTTCGGGTAGTTGATATTTGTAATAGAAATAATTTTGTTACGTATTAGTTGAATTACGTATCTCAAATCCCTTCATTAACATGAGGGTGTAAGGGTTAATCTTTTTATATTTTTGCCTTTGCTTCTCGTTGTCTTAATTTAAAACTCCAATTAATGCATTTTCTTCACATTATGTATAGCGGAAGGGGCGGTGACTTGCCGACATTTAATCGTCGCAGAATTTATATTTTTTATTATAAATTTGATTTATTTATGCTTTTGTATGAGTTAAAATATTTTATCTTTATCCAAATTTTATTTTTTTTTCACGAACTTTTCTTTTCTAATAATTGAGTCCTATATTATATTAATTGAAGCTAGCCGATATTTTATTTTAACTCATGTATGTAGCCTAATATGTTATGTGGGTTAGATTTAAGTTTTAATATGTATCTCTACCTCATGGCCTGCCCTCTTCGTTTTATATATATATATATCAAATCCCCTCTTGCATAAGGGTCTTAATTTTATTTCTTCTTCATGTTTCGATGATATTTTATGAATGCCACTCAAATAAAGACACTTAAATGATCTTGATTCTACGAGCATGAAAATAATTTAAGGTGCACAAATGATCAGAAACCCAAAAACTAGATAAAATGCTTTCCAATGAGCTCGACATATCTCTAACAAAATATAATAACATGGAAAATAAATTCCCAAATCTGTCCAGCGTAACCTCCCAAGTTTCCTTTGTAAACCATTGGGAATCAGAAGAAAGTAATGTCATGAAACATATCGTGACACACCCTTGTTCTTGTAAAATTAAATTTCAAATTCATTGCATTTCTTATTCCTTAAATATAATAAAGTTAGAGTTATAAATTTTTCCTAAAGCTGAAAACTAAAACATATAATTAGTGAATTAATCATAAGCTAAATAACTCATAGTATTGTTTAATATTAAATCACTATCAATTATTATATATATATATATTAATTATTTAAAAATATTTTAGAATTAAAAAATAAATTGGTATGTATTAGAATTTATTACTCGGATTTTGTCCTTTTTTTTGAATTGAAATTTTTGAATTCATAACTGTTAGTCTTAAAGGTTGCTCTATTAAATAATATTGGTTTTAGCACTATTTTTTAATAAAATTATTTTTGTAATTACAAAATTTATTTGTATAATTAGTGTTGGATTATAAATTTACATTAATTAATCATGTGGTTAACATGGTTTTAAAACCAATTTTAAAATGGTGATAATAGTTTTACCTTTTACCAATATTAATATGGTTTTGATTTCTTTGGAATGAAAAGAAAAAACTTACTATATTCATTTAACCAATATTAACATAGTTTTAATTTCTCACAAATGAGCAAAATGTTATGATACTAGTTTTACCTTTGAAGATATAATAGTGTTTAACTTTTAATAGTGGTTTTAAGTTATAACATATAACTTAGGTAGGTTTCATTTGAAAATTCATTATAGGTTATAATATATAATATAAATTTTCCTTTTAAGCTATTTGAATTTGAATTTGAATATTAATATTAATAAAAACAATTTAAGCTTGGTAGGACTACATCTTCATCATGTCTCATATATCACCTCAATCCGAGCACGAAATTGAACCAATGACTTCACATCAAGGAGTGCCTTCATAGAGCATCTTATTACCATCTATCCAAGAACTATGGACACAATTAATATTAATGTTAATCTTAATATTGATTAATATGAATACCAACATTAATATTACTTTTAATATTATTAATATTTATAAATGTTAATTTTAATATTAGTATTAATATTTATATATTAATTATAATTCAAACATCTAATTAACAATATTAATGAAATTAATGAAATTTACTTAATTATTATAATATATCATCACATTTAATATTAAAAATAATATTAAATTGTTTAAATTACATCTTATCTATTATTATATTTTAATTTATTAAATTATGACATTATATTATATTAATTAATTAATTAAATTATTATACCATCAACATTAATAACAATTAAATATTAATAAAAATATTAACTATTAATAATGTTAATATTAGCCTTCGCGATCCATGTTGTAAAATGAGAGTGTCCTTTCCGGATTAAATCACATTATAGGATTTGTGGACATTCGAACCAACTAATGTGGTGAACAACATTAGTTGTCGAAATGTCGACCAAATCTAATAATGTGATAATAGAAAGATACTCCTCATTTTTTATAAATATTAATTTTAATATTAATTACTAATATTAATATTAATTGATATGAATACGAATAATAATATTACTTTTAATATGATTAATATTACTTTTAGTATTATTAATATTTATAAATATTAATTTTAATGTTAATTATTAATATTAATAACATTAAATAATATTATCATGGTCAGCCATGGTCAATAATCATGGTGACATTGTCATGAACATTGCCTTTCGCTCCAATGTCACATTATGAAAACCATGGTCGAAATGGTCAACCATGGTCCAATGTTGCATTGTGAAAAAGATTGTCTCTATATGAAAATCAACCATGGTCCTATGTCGCATTGTGAAAAATATTGTCTCAATATGAAAATCAATCATGGCCAACCATGGTCCAAGGTCGCATTGTGACAAATATTATGTGAATATGAAAATCAACCATGCTCAACGATGGACAACCATGTTTATTTTAGGGTTTATAATATTTATTCAAACGTCGCATTATCACATACATTGTATATAAAAATCAATCATGGTCAACCATGGTCAATTTGAAAATCAACCATCGTCAATCATGGTCAGCCATGGTACAACATTACATTGTGAAAGAACTGTCTCAACATGAAAGTCAACCATTGTCGACCATGGTCAACCATGTTTCAATGTCACATTTTGACGAAGATTGTTTTAATGTGAAAATCAACCATGGTCAATCATTGTCAACTATGGTCAACCATGGTCAATAATCATGTTCACATTGTGGCGAAGATTGTCTCTTTGTCCAACATCACATTGTGATAAAGATTGTCTCAATATGATAATCAACCATGGTCAATTATCATCAACCATGGCCATTCATGGTCAAACATGGTCCAACATCTCATTATAAGAATTATTGTCTCAATATGAAAATCAGCCATGTCAACCATCTTCAATCATGGTCTGCCATGGTCAAATGCCGCATCGTGACAAATATTGTCTCAAATGAAAATCAATCATGGTCAATCATTGTCAACCATGGTCAATATGAAAATCAACCATGGTCCAACGTCCCATTGTCATAAAGATGCCTCAATGTGAAAATTAACAATTCTTAATCATTGTCAACCATGGTCAATAATCATGGTCACATTGTAATGAAGATGGTCTCTTGGTCCAATGTCACATTATGAAAACCATGGTCATCCATGGTCAAACATGGTACAATGTCACATTGGGACAAAGATTGTCTCAATATGAAAATCAACCATGTTCATCCATGGTCCAACATCACATTGCAACAAATATTTCTCAATGTGAAAATCAATCATGTTCAATCATGGTCCAACATCGCATTGATGAAGATTGTGTCAATATGAAAATCAACCATTGTCAACGATAGTCAACCATGTTTATTTTAGGGTTTTTAATATTTATCTTAGGGTTTATATACCTTGGGTTTATAATATTAAACCGTTGGGTTTAATATTATTCCCTTGGTTTATAATCCCTTAGGTTTTCAGTATTAATCCATTGTATTTATTAGTCCCTTAGGTTTATAATATTAATCCTTTCGATTTATTAATCTAAGGGTCCATATTCCTATGGTATAATATTATCAATAGGGTTTATAATATTAATTCTAAGGTTCAGTATAAATCCCTTGGGTTTATAATCATGGTCAACCATGGTTGACCATGTTTCAATGTTACATTTTGACAAAGATTGTCTCAATTGAAATCAATCGTGTAAAACCACTTTCAATCATTGTCAACCATGGTCATTCATGGCGAAACATGGTCCAATGTCACATTATAACAAAGATTATGTCAATTTGAAAATAAACCATGGTCAACCATCTTCAATCATGGTCAAATGTCGAATTGTGACAAAGATTCTCTCAAAATCATGCTCAATCATGGTCAACCATGGTCAATCATGTTCAATGATGATCCAATGTCACATTGGCACAAATATTGTCTCAATATCAAAATCACCATCGTCAACCATCATCAACAATGGTCAACCATTATCAACCATGGTCTAACGTCCCTTGGGTTTATTAATCTAAGGGTCCATATTCCTGGGGTATAATATTATTTATAGGGTTTATAATATTAATCCTAACATTTAATATAGATACCTTATGTTTATAATCTGTTAGTTTTACAATATAAATTTCTTGGGTTTATAATATTAATCCTAAGGTTTATAATATTAATCTTAGGGTTTATATTCCTAAGGTTTAATATTAATTGTTGGGTCTAATGTTATTCCCTTCAGTTTATAATCCCTCAGGTTTTTAATATTATTCCAATGCTTTTAGTAATCACTTTGGTTCATAATATTGATCCTAGGGTTTTAATATTAATCATAGGGTTTGTATTCCTAGGGTTTAATATTAAACCTATGGTTTATAACGTTAATCTTAGGGTAGCTCTAAGGGTTATCTCAGTTGGTCAAAATCAGTGGCTCGCCATTGGGAGGTCACAGTGTCCATTCTCGTCGAAGCCCTTGGGGTTAGGCCTTGCTAGTGGGCCGCGGGGCTATATTCCCTCCGGGGTCGATCAACTCATATTTTTCCGTGGACGGCGCGCCACCCATTGACCAAGGTGTCTGTGAACCACAACCAAAAAAAAAAAAGACATTAATCTTAGGGTTTAATATTAATCTTTTTAGTTTATAATCCCCTTATTTTATAATATTAATCGCTTAGGTTTATTAATATTAGGGTTTATGTTCCTAGGATTTAATATTAATCATAAGGTTTAATGTTATTCCCCTGGGTTTTTCATATTAATCGCTCGGGTTTATTAATCAGATAGGTCTCTTTGTCCAACATCGCATTGTGACAAAGATTGTATCAATATGAAAATAAACAATTTTCAACCATCATCAACCATGGCAATTCATATCCATGGTCCAACATCACAAGATTTGAGAAATATTGTCTAAATATGAAAATCAACCATGGTCAACCATTTTAAACCACATTTAACAATGGTTGTATATGTGGTTTTATTAATGGTCTACCATGGTCCAACATCACATTATGACAAATATTGTCTCAATATGAAAATCAATCATGTTCAACCATGGTCCAACGTCGCATTGTGAGAAAGGATTTAATATTAATCCTTAGGTTTAACATTAATCCATGGTTGATTAATCCCTATTAATCCTAAGGTTAAATGTTATTCCCTTATATTTAAAATCCCTTGGGTTTTTAATATTAATCGCTTGGGTTTATTAATGAGATAGGTTTATAATGTTAATCCTAAGTTTTATAATATTTAAATTCCTTGGGTTTATAATATTAATTCCTTATGTTTAATATTATTCCTACACATTTGTAATCCCATGGATTTATTAGTCCCTTGCATTTATGATATCAATCCCTTGGGTTTATTAATCTAAGGTTTCATATACCTAGGGCATAATATTATTCATAAGGTTTATAATATTCATCCTAGGTTTTAATTTAAATCTCTTGGATGTATAATACAAATTCATTGGTTTTATGAATCCCTTGGTTTAGAATATTAATATTTGAGGTTTAATATTAATACCAATCTCTCGGATTTATTTTAAGTTTAATATTAAAATCTTGGATTTATCATTGTAATATTATGGCTTATAATATTAATCCCCTAAGTTTATAATACTAATCTCTTGGGTTTACCGATCCCTTGGGCTTATAATATCATTCTTATGGGTTTATTAATATAAGGGTTCATATTCCTAGGGTATAATATTATTGATAGAGATTATAATATTAATCCTAGGGTTTAATATAAATCCCTTAGGTTTATAATATAGATCATGATAAATCATTGTCAATCATAGCCAACCATGTTTGAATGTCACATTGTCACAAGGATTGTCTCACCATGAAAATAAATGATGTTTATTTTAGTGTTTGTAATATTTATATTTGGGTTTACAAATGTTGGGTTTATAATATTAGTCCCTTAGGCTTAATATTATTCCCTTGGGTTCATAATCCCTTGGGGTTTTAGTATTAATCCCTTGGGTTTATTATTCATTTGGGTTTATAATATCAATCCCTTGGGTTTATTATTATCTCATGTTTATAATATCAATCATGGTCAACCCTGGTTGAATGTCACATTGTCACAAGGATTGTCTCACCATGAATAAATCATTTCTATTTCAGTCTTTATAATATTTATATTTGGGTTTACAAATGTTGGGTTTATAATATTAGTCCCTTAGGCTTAATATTATTCCCTTGGGTTCATAATCCCTTGGGGTTTTAGTATTAATCCCTTGGGCCTAATATTATTCCCTTGGGTTCATAATCCCTTGGGTTTATTATTCATTTGAGTTTATAATGTAAATAAGTTGGGTTTACTATTCCCTTAGGTTTATAATATCAATCACGGCCAACCATTGACAATCATAGCTAACCATGGTCAACCATGTTTGAATGTTGCATTGTGACAAGGATTGTCTCACCATCCATGTTTATTTTAGTATTTGTAGTATTTATATTTGGGTTTATCAATATTGGGTTTATAATATTAGTCCTATGGGTTTAATATTATTCCTTTTGGTTCATAATCCCTTGGGGTTTTAGTATTAATCCCTTAGTTTTATTATTCCTTTGGGTTTATAATATCAATCCATTGGGTTTATTATTCCCTTAAGTTTATAATATCAATCATGGTCAACTATTGTTGAATCTCACATTGTGACAAAGATTGTCTCACCGTCAAAATAAATAATGTTTATTTTAGTGTTTGTAGTATTATGTTTGGGTTTACCAAATTTGGGTTTATAATATTAGTCCCATGGTTGAATGTCGCATTTTGACAAATATTGTCCCACCATGAAAATAAACCATGTTTATTTTAGTTTTTGTAATATTTATATTTGGGTTTACCATATTAGTCCCATGGTTGAATGTCCCATTTTGACAAATATTGTCTCACCATGAAAATAAATCATGTTTATTTTGGTCTTTGTAATATTTACATTTGGGTTTACCATTGTTGGGTCTATAATATTAGGCCCTTGGGTTTACTATTATTCCATTGGATTCATAATCCCTTGGGGTTTTAGTATTAATCCCTTGGGTTTATTTTTCATTTGGGTTTTAATATCAATCCCTTGGGTTTATTATTCCAACAAGGTTTATAATATCAAACATGGTCAACCATGGATGAATGTCACATTGTGATAAGGATTGTCTCACCATGAAAATAAATCATGTTTATTTTAGACATTGTAATATTTATATTTGGTTTTACGAATGCTGGGTTTATAATATTAGTCACTTGGGTTTAATATTATTCCTTTGGGTTCATAATCCCTTGGTTTTATTATTCATTTGGGTTTATAATATCAATCCCTTGGGTTTATTATTCCCTTTGGTTTATAATATCAATCATCGTAAACCATTGTCAATCATAGCCAAACATGGTCAACCATGGTTGAATGTCGCATTGTGACAATATTGTCTCACCATCAAAATAAACCATGTTTATTTTAGTGTTTGCAGTATTTATCTTTGGGTTTACCAATGTTGGGTTTATAATATTAGTCCCAAGCTTGAATGTCACATTTTGACAAAGATTGTCTCACTATGAAAATAAAACATGTTTATTTTAGTGTTTGTAATATCTATATTTGAGTTTACGAATATTGGATTTATAATATTAGTCCCGTGGGCTTAATATTGTTCCCTTGGGTTCATAATCCGTTGGGGTTTTAGGTTTATTATTCATTTGGGTTTATAATATCAAATTTTAGGTTATTTTATTTCCTTAGGTTTATAATATAAATCGTAGCCAAACATGGTGAACCATGTTTGAATGTGGCATTCTGACAAGGATTGTCTCACAATCAAAATAAACTATGTTTATTTTAGTGTTTGTAGTATTGATATTTGCCTTTACTCGATGTGAAGTTTATAATATTTGTTTTTTTGACTTTAACGGTTAGTTGTATTGATAGGCGGCAAAACAGCTGTCGCGTACTAGGTTACAACACTGATTGGCCCAAAGGTTATTTTTACAATGACAAGAGATTCGCTCTTTGAATCAGTGGGAGGTGTCCCCATTGGTGGCTGACCTCTGATGAAGGAGATTTGGAGTTTGCGGATGGACCGCCCTTGGAGGATATGTTGAAGGAGATTCTCTCTATGAAACCGCCTTTCGTTGTTTGAAATTCATTCAATTTTCCGGGATTGAAATGCTCTGTTCATTGCCGCTCTGAGCCTGCGTTTAGGGACTTTTCCTGCTCTTCCTCCAACCACTAAATCCATGGGTAGAGGCTATACAATCCACCTTCTGGATGATCCAAAGACACTGCCCTCGAACAGTAACATGATGATCTTGCTCCGCTGCTTGGAGGTGAGATATTGAATGCCGGTGCATCTAATCATTTTTGAATTGATTGCCTACCAATTGATCCAGTTGCGAAAGATGGGCAAACTGTTTCAGTAACAGCCGATCAGAGTTTGACGGAAATCTAAAAAGGCCTGTTACAGTAGTTCATTGATCCAGAACAAATGATGCGAATCCCCAGTGCTGCAGAGTGAACAATCTTGCTGAAAATGGAGGTCTAAAGGAGATTATGGAATGATGCAGAGAGACTCTTTGGAATTGACTGAAAGGGTTCTTTGGCTTCGGGCTGAGCCAAGATTGGCTTTCAGGTCAGCTTGAGAGATCAGATGTCTCAGGATATGGTAAAAGGAGATTGTTCGAAACTTGGCTAGAATGGATCTAATTTTCTTGAGAATGAGGGCTAAGTGGATCTACGAGGGATTCGAGAGGGAGTTCAACGCTTGAATGATAAGTCTGGAGTCACCGAAGACCGTCAGGGAGTGAATGTTCCGATTTAGAGCCAGAGAAAGCCCCTGCCACAGTGCCAGAGCCTATGCTCTGTTATTTGTTTCGAATCCAAGTCCCCAATGAAACCTGAGTAAAGTAGAGCCATCAGGATTCAGGAGAACACCGCCCCCACCCGCAGCCCCAGGGTTGCCTTTGGAGGCCCCGTCGAAGAAGAGACAGTGGTCATCTAGAGCAGAACGCCACTTTAGAAACTCCTGTTCTTCCAAGCGGATTTCCCACCTGGCATGGACGGAGGCCGGGGAAGTAGGATTGATTTGATAATTTGGAACAAAATCTTTCAGCCAGAGCTCCTCCTCACTGTCTAGAGTCACTTCATTCTTTAATTCCGGTTTAGCATCCAAAGTCTCTCCCAAGAGTGCTTTGATTTTGGAGATTACGTTGTTTGTAGTGCAGGTTTCACCCCTGAACAATCTATTGTTCCTTTCCAACCATATCTTCCAGCAGGTGTATTTAGGGATCCACATCCATACAGTCTTTAGGAGGGTTTTTTTAATGAGGCAGAATGAAGATAACTTGGCCCACTCTTGAAGAAGATTTGGAATATTTCTTGGCAGCTCAACCTTGTCAGCCCTAGACCTCAGAACCCCCTTCCAAACAGCTTTGGAAAAAGGGCACAACAACATCAGATGATTAGCTGTTTCTTCCTCTGACAAACACAAAGGGCATTTGGATGGCCCTTCCATTCCACGATTTCTCAGATTATCTCCAGTGAGAATACTATTGTGTGCTAGCGTCCAGCAGAAGAAGTCTACTTTTGGGAGCGACTGAAAGGCCCAGATAAAATTCCATTGCGTTGGGTCAGGAGGGACATTAGGAACAACAATCAAACTTTTGTAACCTTCAGAGACCGAGAAAGAGACAAAATGGGAGCCCCACCCTCTTTTGTCCTTAGCTGTAGCTGAAATGGGCGATTTCCCTTAGAGATGGTCTAATAGTAATGAAGCTTCAGTTTGCAAACGACGTGGAACCTCTCCCATGTTCCAGCTACCCCACCGTCTACCAGAATCCTCCGTCCAGGTGGATATGTCCCAAAGGGTTTCCATACTGTTGGACTGAAACCAAGATTTAATATTTGCAAGACCTTCTACATGGTTCAATGGCTGATCTCCTAGGATCTGGTCATCCCATATTCTGATTTTTTTCCCATTACCTGGGATCCAGTAGAGGTTAGGCCTGAAATGCTCCAGAGCAGAGAGACAAAGCTTGAAAATTGGAGAACCTTTGTTGGTTTTTGGCGGTTGATCCAAACATCTCAATTGCTGACCTTGAAAATATTTCTTCCACAGGACTTTCTTACTCCAGCTAACTTTCCCAGCTACAATATTCCACAAGATTTTAGAGCCTAGTGCGAGATTTGTGCCACCAAATCTTTCATTTGCAGACCTCCTTCCAGGGATGGCCTCTTAATGGTGACCCAATTAACCAAATGAAGTCTTCTTTCATTATTTTTTCCCCCTTCCCAAAGGAATCTCCTCAGAATACCATCCATTTTACTGAGAAAGGTTTTAGGAGCAAGCATAATGGAGTGTTAAAAAAGAGGCATACTTATTAGAACAGATTTCATAAGAATTATTTTCCTAGTAGTGTTCAGCCAGGAGGCTCCCCAGGCCTGTATTCTAAGCTTAATCTTGTCTAAGAGGGGCATCCAGTGAGCAAATTTAGGTATGGATTTGAAGATCGATATCCCAAGATATTTGAAGAACTCCCAGGTCTGACAAACTTGCATCTCAAGGAGCCTAGCAATGTCAGCTAGATCTTTGACCGAGCAGTTCCAGCCATAGATTGTGCTTTTTAAATAGTTTATCTTACTGTCGGAGGCCTCCTTATATATGTCCAATTCATTCTTAAAATATCTGGCCGAGATGATGCTCGCTCCTCCAAGGAGCAGAGTATCATTGGCAAATTGGGCATGGTTTATATATTTAACATTGTGAACCATTCTGAGGCCTGGCAGAGTGTGAACCTGTTGACAATAATCCAGCTGGAAACTAAGCATTGAGGCTTGAATAGCATAGAGGAGAGGGGACAGTGGACAACCTTGTCTTAATCCCCTAGATGCATTAAAAAATTCGGTAGAGTGGCCATTTACCAGCGGTGCTATCCAAGGAGAGGCAATGCAGGCTTTCACCCAATTTATGAAGGTTATTGAGAAGCCCATTTTCTTCATAACAGTGAACAGGAAGTCATGCCTCACCCTGTCAAACGCATTTTCCAGATCGAGTTTTATCACCATTCCTTTCTCTTTTCTTTGGCAACTTGAATGAACTGCCTCTTGTACCAGCACAATATTATCCAGAATCTTTCTCCCTTTGATGAAGCCTCCTTGATTCTCTGGGATGATGTCCCACATAATATTCTTGAGACGAATGGATATGATCTTGGTAATCAGTTTATAGCTAGTATTACACAACGAAATGGGGCGGAATCTACTAAAATCTGAAGCTCCTTTCTCTTTCAGAAGCAAAGCAAGGAAGGCTGAATTGGTACTGCCTCCTATTTTAGAGCAAGATTGGGACTTCCTGACCATTTGCAGAAGGTCTTTTTTGCTAGTTGACCAGCAAGACTGAAGGAACCTAGCAGTGAACCCATCAGGTCCTGGCGCCTTATCCGACGCCATGCAGTCCAAGGCTTTCTTGAGCTCATCCATGTTGATCGGAGTAGTCAGCATAGTGTTGACAAATCCTTGAACGCAGAGGGGGATTAGATTAATCGGATAGGCATTGGTGTCTATAGGAGGGTCAGCAGGCGCTGAATAAAGCTCTTTGAAAAAGGTGAAGGCTGCTCTCTTGATGCCTTCAAAATCTCTAACCACTGCATCATGGGAGCAAATTTCTGAAACATTTTTGAATTGCTTGCGAGCTTCAGCATGCTTATGGAAAAAAATGGTATTTTTGTCACCGGCCTGTAACCATAAATTTCTGGATTTTTGTCTCCAATACTCCTCTTCATCCCTACTAGCTTTATGGAGGGCTTTTTGCAACTCAACTTCTTTTTGGAGTAGACTTTGGGTAACAACAGAGTCCTCCATTGATGATTGGAGGGCAGTAAGGTTATCTAATGATTCTTTTCTCTTGGAAGCTGGAGTTTTCAGAGTTTTAGCCCACTCCTTGAGCCTTCTCTTAAGAGCACGCAACTTTTCTTCCCACACAAAGAAAGGGGATCCCAGGACATGACGGTTCCAGACTTCAGACACCACCTCATGGAAACCCTCTTGCTGAATCCACAATGGGCTAAATCTAAAGGGAATGGGGCTAAGAAAACCATCCTTGGAGAGCTCGAGACTAATGGGTTTATGGTCAGAAGAGCAATTAGGAAGAATTTTGGAAGAGGCCATTAGACCGCTAGTAAGGAAGGAGGTTTGGACGAGGAATCTGTCCAAACGGGCAGCTATGTGGTTGGGACCTAACCTTTTGTTAGACCAAGTGTATTTCCCAGCTGATGGCTTGATATCCTCCAGATCCCAGCTAATCATTATATCTTCTACCCATTCTCTAGCTGGGTCCCTTACAGGAGAACCCCCTTTTTTCTCTTCAGCAGCTAGAGTAACGTTCAGATCCCCTGCAATAATGATGTTTTCTAGATTGTGCAATAAAAGAAAAGACTAGAGCGAGTCCCAGCAAATTTTTTTCTCTGTTGGAAAGACCGGAGCATAAAGGTTGAACATACTTACTTGATGACCAGAGTCTTTGTGAAGGAGTTGAGTGAAAATCCAGTGATGGCATCTTTCTTCTTGAGTTAAGTCATATTTGGAGCTGTCACAGAAGGAGGCACCTCTAGCACTGACAGCTCTTCCGGGGCCTTTGCGCCAGAAATTTTTGCTAGATTGGAGGAGGAGAGTGTCCTCCAGCTTTGTCTCCTGGATGAAAAGGATTTCAGGCGAATGCAGCCTCACAATGTCTTTTAGGGCTTCTTCTTTCAGTCTGCTACCTAATCCTCTGTAATTCCAGGAGACGTACTTCATTATTTACTGGAATGGGAAGGAGAGGCTCCTTTTGGAGCCCTGTTGTGCTTGCGCCCAGATCTGGTGTTCATCATTCCTTTGAGAGTTTTCTGGGAGCCTTGGAGAACATCTCTATAAGTTATCTCCTCTCTCTGTTTCTTCTTGGATTTCCTTCCCCTAGTCGATTTGATAGGAGAGATTTGTGAACTGTCTGATTCGGAGTCTTTTTCTTCTGATTCTTCCCCTGAGTTAGAGGCAAGACTAATGTGCTCATCGTTGCCTGGGATTCCCCCTTGATCAGCTTCTGTTAGGGGGACAGTTGTTTCTTCTTCGGTTTCTTTCCCTTTCTTCGATTGATCTTCAGTTTCTTCATGGTTCTCTGAGGCATTCACCTTTTCACCTGAGGAGGGACCATCCTTTGATACTGGTATGGTCTTGGAGTTGTTCTGGGGGTTCCCCATTGGTCCTGATTTCGTCTGCTCATTGGGCTTTGAGACAAACTTGCCCCTTTTTATTTCTTTCCATCCTTCTTCTTCGACTTGGTCCCCTGATGGGGCTTTGGGGTAGTTCCGTTGAAAGTGATCGTGCTCATGGCAGATTCTGCATTTAAATGGTAGTTGCTCGTAGTCCAGCTTTTGGAAGTGGTGCCAATCTCCAACTATAAGTTTGATGGCTTCGGGCAGACCAGCTTCCAAGTCAACTTCCACGCAAATTCTGGCGCAGGTGTATTGGCCCTTGTGATCAGCTTTGTCGATGAATCTGCCCAGTCCATTTCCTATCTTTTGCAAGGATTGAAAGCTCCAGTAGTGTAATCGAAGGTTGGGGAGCCGGACCCAAACAGGAACCTCCTTTGGGACATCGACTGAAGGGTCGAAGTCGGGGGTCCATTTATTCAGAAAGAGACCTTGATTTCCCATGAAATATGGGCTATTTCTGAACACTAGATCTCGGTCTTCCTTGGTAGTGAATTCGAAAATGAAAAAACCTCTACCGACAGCATAGCAGATCACATTGTTGGGCAGTAGGGACCTCCAGTTTCTTTGAACCCATTCATCAGTCGATTTTGTTGTTGGCCAACGACCCATAAATTGCCCCACCAGACCTCTGTCAGCCAAGGCAAGAGCGATTTTGATAGGTTGATCTTCTGGCAAAACGATTTCTGGGATTTCATCAAGCTTTTTGATGAACTTCGGAACGTTAGGATGGGAGCGTTTTTTCCCCTTCTGTGATAGCAGTCTTAGAAATGCCTCTGCCGTTGAAGATGGTGGGATGGGAGAGGGCTCCCCACCCCCTGGCGCACCCATGGCGGCGGAACAGACCTGGCAACGATCGCTGACCTAACTGGATCTCGCAATGGAGCAGAGCGCACGCGTCTTGTGCATCTGATTTAATTTGTTAAACACCAATGAAGTTTATAATATTAGTCCCATGGGTTTAATATTATTCCCTTGGGTTCATAATTCCTTAGGCTTTAGTATTAATCCCTTGGGCTTATTATTCATTTGGGTTCATAATACCAATCCCTTGGGTTTATTATTATCTTTGGTTGATAATATAAATCATGGTAAACCATTGTCAATCATAGCCAAACATTGTCAGCCATGGTTGAATGTCGTATTGTGACAAGAATTGTTTCACTGTCAAAATAAACCATGTTTATTTTAGTATTTGTAGTATCTATATTTGGGTTTACCAATGTTGGTTTTATAATATTAGTCCCTTGGTTAAATGTTGCATTTTGACAAAGATTGACTCACCATGAAAATAAACCATGTTTATTTTGGTGTTTGTAGTGTTTACATTTGGGTTTAACAATGTTGAGTTTATAATATCAGTCCCATGGGTTTAATATTATTCCCTTCTTGGGGTTTTCATATTAATCACTTAGTTTTATTATTCTTTGGGGTTTATAATATCAATGCCTTGGGTTTATTATTCCCTTAGGTTTATAATATCGATCATGGTCAACCATTGCCAATCATAGACAACCATGGCCAATCATGGTTGAATGTCACATTGTGACAAGGATTCTCTCACCATAAAAATAAACCATGTTTGTTTTAGTCTTTTTAATTTTATATTAGGGTTTACCAATGTTGGGTTTATAATATTAGTCCCTTAGGTTTAACATTATTTCCTTCAGTCATAATCCCTTGGGGTTTTAGTATTAATCCTTTGGATTTATTATTAATTTGGGTTTATAATATCAATCATGGTCATCTTTATGTTTCTCTTATGTTTGTAATATCAATTCCTTGTGCTTCTTGATCCCTTAGGTTTTAAATATTTATCCATTGGGTTCACTAATTCTTTAGGTTTATAATATTAAAGAGTTGGGTTTATTAGTTCCTTGGGTTTATAATATTAGTCCTTTTTGTTTAACATTATTCCCGTTGGTTCATAATCCCTTGGGATTTTAGTATTAAACCCTTAAGTAATAATAAACAAAAATGGCTAATATTATAAACCCAATGTATACA
>APFE031487121.1:0-17588 GCA_000404065.3 Pinus taeda
CAAGGCAGATTCCTTGATCCCTGGCACCATTAGTCTCACTATAGCAGGCAACATAAGAGACGATAGTGGTCTATGATGTTGCACGATATTTTCCCCTCGTAGTCACTGGATGCTTGAAGGGCAAGTGGTGTGGCACCCTTGGAATTTCAAGGAAATTCTTGAAGGGCACGACCAACTTGGCACCCTTGGCATCACAATTAAACTGTTAGGTGTGGCACCCTTGGAACTTCTAGGGAAGTTCTTGAAGGGCACAACCAAACTTGGCACCCTTGGCATCACAATTAAACTGTTAGGTGTGGCACCCTTGGAACTTCTAGGGAAGTTCTTGAAGGGCACAACCAAACTTGACACCCTTGGAACTTCTAGGGAAGTTCTTGAAGGGCACAACCAAACTTGGCACCCTTGGAATCATTAAAAATAAATGATAATAAATAAACATAAGTAAGGAATAAAAACTAGGGAGTTACATCATGGGTAAATGATGATTAGAAACCAAGGTAGTTGAATCAAAAATAAAACTTGGAATAAGGAGGATCATAGGAAGAAATAAATAGAGCACCTTAAAAATTCTACCCTCCCCATGTTGGAAAATTCTAGATAGAGTAGGTGGTTTAATTAGATAAAAGGGGAAGACAAACATATTGTAAGGATAAAGATTAATCCTAAACCAATTAAACTTAATTGAGAAAAGAGGAAGGTGAATTAAAATAAGAAAAATAAATTAAATTAGAGAAATGGAGAGAAGCTCCATGTGGCATCAACCAGCATAAGAATATCCCTCTAAGAGATAACCTGAGTTAATGTAGGAAGTAGATTGGGGATAAAATCTTGACTCATTAATTGACTCCAAGTAATAAACTCAATTTAAAGATTAAAAGGGGGGAATAAAGAGACAACTAGGAGAAGAAATAGGAATCTTGTGAGGTGAATAAAATATTAGTTTTAAATAAAAAGTTAAGTAAATAATTTTGGGTGACCCTTGCTGAGAGAATGACACATGGGTAGGTGATAACAAGTATTAAATTAAAAGAAAAATATTATAAATTATGCAGACATGCCAAGTGTCACCTATGAGGACTCCTATAAAAGAAGGGGCAAGCCATGAGAGAAGGGACCTTTTGGGAACCCTATTATTGGATGGATGATATGATGTCAAAGCAGTGACTACGAAGCTATAGTGAGTTTGGTGAGGTAGAGGGTTTTTAGAGAGGGACTCTTGAGCTAAGGTTGCTCTCCTCGCCAGCTAGATTTTTCCTCCATTGTACAACCCCATTGCAGCTCGGGGGTCCGCGGGGAAGAAGAGTACCCAAGGAGTAGGCTGGGAGGTAAGCCGGTGGGTCTTGTTTTGGATCAAGTGCGTCATCATACACTCACAGAAGTGACCGGCAACCAGGGAATACCAGCGACAGCAGAGTAAGAGGAGTCTCGCCTTTCGCTGTACGGTACATGTGTATTTCGTTACTACTTGATCTTAGATTAAAAGTATGTAAATGTTTTGATATGTTCCTGAAATGAGCATCAGTAATGTGTATGTTGAATGAATTGAAATCTCAATGCGTTTCTTTCTGGTCGTATTTGTTGTTTAAAAAAAAAAAAAACGATTTGTATATAGCATAATCGGATCTTTACACTTGTATATAGCATAATCGGGTCTTTACACTTGGTATCAGAGATTAGATTCACACGCTGGGCCTAAGATCAGTTATTATATGATAGCAAAAAAAAAAAAAAAAATCTCCAAAACTACATCTAAATTAAATGCTTATCTATCTCACTTAGTATCGTTCATGTCAAACTCTATAAAAATATCTTTCTATAGTCTATTTTTGAAGCCAGTTGTACTCTATTCTTACAATTTTAGGCTATTAATTTTATGTTAATCTCAAAATCGACGAACTTTTATCGATTATTTGACAATGTCAAAATTTACTGATAACATAATACTCTACCAATAATAACATTTCTTCTTTTATTTCTAAAATAAAATTTATTAAAGATTCATAATGCACAAAAAGAGTCAAATCAAGAATGATAAGATTGTTTCTTCCGGTTAAAATTATTGGAGAAAAGTACATTGAAATCATTGCGATAGATTTTAATTTGTACATTGAAATCATTATGAGAGATTATAATTAAAATTGGATTTGGAGATTAAATTTATGTTTCAAACTTAACCATTTTTACGACTACATCAAACATATTAAACAAGGTTTTAACTTAATTTTCAATTATATTTGATATAAAATAATAATAATAATAATAATAATAATGAACAATGTGACAGTCAAATGTCATCCATTAGAAATAATTCAACAGGAAGCTACTTTGATAAAATTTCTCACACGCACTTGATAGTGTTGTTTTTGGACGCTAATCAAAAAGCTTCAATACTGGTGTGACTGAACAAACAAACCTAGCGAGGATAAGGGTGTACTCATTATCCAGAATACTGCAGATTCTTGTACACTGTTGCACTTTGGAATCTAGCACAAGCAGTATTTTGGTAGTTCTCGATGGAAAATAAATGAGAACTATGGGTAAAATCAATACGAGTGACCTGTTATGGGTAAAATATATATATATAATATATATATATATATATATATATATATATATATATATATAATATATATAATATATATAGATATATATATATATATATATATATATATATATATATATATATCATTTAGCTGGGTCATTTCATTGTTTCTGCTGGCTTCCTTCCAAGTCTAATCTTGGATGCTTGCACACCCGCCCTTACCATGCGAAAACCGTCGAATTGTCTGCAAGGTGATTCGATCCTGAGACCGCTGGACTTGATAAGATAAGCCCAAGGCAGAGTTTCTTCATTGCCCAAATTCTGATAAAAATACAAATTTCAGATTGAATATGTTGCAATAATGGTCTATGCATCAGTCTTTCAACCAATTCTGTCGTGACTCACGATAAATTTAATTCATAGCTTGCAGTGACAGTGGATATAGATTCAAAAAATTAATTCCATGTGCACAGGGGTTCCATGTGTCATGATAACCAGAGATACCTCCTCCGTTTCAGCGACTTCAAAACCCACCACAAGTTGGGTTGCCTTACACTCCACAAAACTCCAGTTCGAACCTTTATGAAGGTTGGTACGCACAAATTTCGGGGTCTGCTTTGTGCAACTAGCAATGAGAGCTAACACAGCTGGCAAGACCGCTATGAGTGAAATGAAATAGCTAGACGACCTACCTGTTTTCCTAAATAATTGGTGTTCAACGGTAGATATTCCTATTGAACTATGAACCTGAACTCTGAATTAATATGGCAAACCCCACTGCGATGTGGTTTCTACTCTCAACGAGCATATTCATATGGATGGTACTCTATGTTGATGAGGGTTTGAACTTAGGTTATTATTATGTTGATTACCCGTTTAAATCACTAAGTTTCAGCTTGATGGACTATTGTTTGTAGCTTCTGTTACAGTTCCTCTAGATAAAAAGCTTTGGAAGGCTGTGATAAACAGGGACTATTAAAGAGGCTTGTAAGTAAAACTTGTCGTGTCCTGTAAAACTAAACTCCCAATTCATAAGTCAGTCAGCATTTATACGGACTATACTTTCAAGTCACACTTGTGGCCTATGAATCAGGCTTTGATATTGTTGCACTTACTGCCTATGAGGTTGACTTCGGCATTTAAACTTAGTGCTTGCGGATCAGACTTGAGTTTTAACTCGATAGTCGGTCAACTTGCCTCATTGCACGCCTATTTTTATGAGTGAAAAACTGAGTTTGGTGAGATTAGTTTTATTAAAAAAAAAAAAAAATGTATATAGCGACTTCTGCAAACAGTCGAGGGCTGTTAAAGATCCAAGCTTTCTAACGCCCTTGGTATACGCTGTGATGGGGAGCTCCAGGGATAGTGCCATTGGGGCGGTAGCTGTTGTTTCCATTTTGTTGGGCACTTTGGTGAGGAATGAAATAAACGATATTGAGTCTGGTGATTACAACCAGCTTATCACCACATCAACATTTTTTTTTTTGCTGGTGTTTTTTGAACAGTGCTGGGAATCTGCAGGATCTATCACACGCTTCAATTGTTGGCTTCATGGGAGGTGTGGCCATTACTATTGGACAACAGTTGAAAGGATTGCTTGGCATACTATATTTTACCACTAAGACAGATATAATATTGTAATGAAGTCTGTATGGGTTGCAGCTAAAAAGGACAAGTCCCTTCTACGAAGTTCTATTCTACAACTCGTTGTAGTTTACAACATCTTATGGTTTTGCAGTGGAAACTATTTTGATCGGAGTATTCTTCCTGATTTTTCTTCTCGCAGTGAAATATATTGTATGGTATCTCCATAATATGCTCAAGGAAGAAAATATGCTTTACCATGTGTACCGTTTAAAAGGCTCATATGGTGCAAGAATATGAGCCGACGAAGATCTTCCTTTGTCGGCTAATTTGGGGGAAATTGAGGAGAAGATGACAGAAGCTTGCAAGCCCCTGAATACCATTGGTTATCATCCTAGGAATTATTGTTTGGTTCATGGCAAGTTCATTATCTGTTTATTTTGTGAGTTAAATGGTTTATGAGTTGTACGGATGGAGTTGGGTGAAATTAAATTATTTAATCAAAAGGGTTTATGGTTAAGCAGATGCTAAAGCATAAACATCATTCTTTTAATTATTGACTTGACCGATATAAAGACGATTGATATTGGGCTGCGGCCCTTTATTACCTTGTTTGATTTTGCAATTTGATCACAAGGACGCAGAATGTTTTTTTAACATGGATTCAGGATCAGCAAAGTAATGTAGTTATATAGATTTATATCTGGTTTTCATTCTAAGTTTTTGTGGTGTGTTGGTTCTTTTTTAGTGAATTTGGTAATTTGTTGATCTATTTGGTAATCTTTGTCTAAGTGTTGTTTTATGATCGTATCTTACACAATCTGTTTTATGATCATATTATAGTCGAGCATATTATTTGGTGTGGTTTTAAAGCAATATTGAGTTCCATTGATTGTCAATCAATATTCGGTAAGTGGAGTGATTATAGTTGCATAACTATCCTTCAATCTTAACCTCTAAAGTTACGGATATGTTTGAGTTTGATGATGTCAACTAATATGGATTCATGATATCTCTATAAATGTGCTAGGCTATGGGGTTGTGATTACAGATATACTTCACTCGTATAAGTGTGGAGTATGAGTTGATCAGATGTGTAAGCTAAGGGATAAAAGGACATAGACTACCCTTGTATCTTTTCAGCAACTCACACTTTGCAATAGGTTTCCTGTAATAATTATGGGTCGCAGTAGTTGTTGTAAACCTAAGATTTGGATCTAAAAGACGACGTCTATTCTTTCTCTGCAGATATGTAACATTGCATCGTTGAGTTTTCCATTATGGATGCTAGTAACAATATGGTTACCAGGGAGAGAACGGAAGCGTTGTACATAAAACTTAGACTAATTTCGTATATGCTTGTTTATAATTTTGGGTTTTCCTAATGTCTCTTTATAATTTTGGGGGCTTTTTTCAATCGATCTATTTACAGTGTATTCAATACAAGCAGTCCCTTCAAATTATGAAAGATGACGTGCCAGGCTATGGTGCCGAAGTAATTAGCCTAGTTTGAAGCAGAAAAGAAAATCATTCCTTATATTCGACAACTGCTACATAATCTAATGGTATCATCTAACTGTTTCAAAAAAAATGGTTTATTATAGATTTTGGACAAAAGAAACTTTGTATGCGTATTTGGTCTATTTAGTTATTCCGAGTCTGTCACCCACTATAAACAAATAAACTGTTGTCATTGTTTAGTTAGGCATTTCAGCGTTAATCGAGTTGTCTCCGTGGAGTTGCAGACTATGTAGCATTATTTGAGCTTTATCAATGGAGATGAGGAATATTTCGTTCCAATCCATTTACTGGTTGTGGTTTTGACCAGTCTCCTGGTGTGTTGGTTAATTTTTGGTGGATTGTTTATTTGTTGATCAGTGGCGGAGTGCTGTTTTATGGTATGATTTTGAACAAGTTAGATATTGGGGTAGAACAGAGGAAAAAACACCTTGTAACATTCATTTCACAAGTCACAATGTATATTGAAACTTCATCTTTCTTTGTATTACGCAATATATATTTGAGAAAGAAAAGACCAAGGTGTAATCCTCATTTCTTGCTAGTTTTGTCACATTGGGTTTCTCAGGCTAATATCCGTGATCAAATTTTAATGGTATGCTTTATTTTTGTTGTGTAGCTTTTCTCTTATATTCTTTTTTCATTTGTTGATTTCTCGTAAGATTTATGAGCATTAAAATAATTTTTCCCATGAATAAATAAAGCACTCCAGTTGGAGACATCGGGTTTTATGAATATGATGTAGAAACATGATTGCAATTTCTGAACAACCCACATAATAGGCATTAAATCTTACATTGGAGATAGGTTTAGAATGTCAAAAGTTTTGTGAGATATAATATTCCTAATTTTCCTTCCCTCCTAGCCTAAGTGAAAGCGAGTGCATGACATTGATTCACATAAATATATTGAGATATAATGAGTAAGCAAGTGTTGATGGACTTCAGCTGACTGCGGAAGCTGATGCCTTGCTCTATCAAACAAATCAATGGTTCCTCAAGCAGAACATAGTATTTAAATTGACTCTCGCTCTTGAATGATCATTTTATTGCTAGCAATAAGGAAATAGATGCTCTAGAATCTCCACTTTTCATTAGCATGAAGAGTCAAATAAATTGAGAAGCATTGAACACAAATTTCTATATGAAGATGATTTAAAATGTTGACATCAAATGAAGAATAAAATAACTGCTCATACATTGATTATTTGGTTAAAAAGAATCAAGAATACAAGTCAATAATTGCAAAGCTACAAGATTAACAAAAAACAGAGTATTTGGTGTTGCATTGAAGGAATTGTTTGACTTGAGAGACGATAATGGAGCACCGAGTAGAATCCATTTTGAGAAATTGAGGGAGAAAAATATCAGCTTATGACTACCATAAAACATTTAAAGATCAAGATTAATGATATTTAACTTTTAATGTGAAGAAAGGTTGACAAAGATATATGAAAGATGCAAGTGAAAAACAAGGAAAGATAGTTAGATTTTTATGTCTTAGATGAAATGTTGTCATAAAATATGGATTTCATTCATGGTATATTACTAATTGTTGAAGAGGGGCTTGATCTACTTGTTAGCATGGCATTGATTGGTAGATTGCATCACTTAGTTATAAATCACAACAATCAGAGTAGAAGTGTGATGAAGTTGCAGGACCTCATTGAATTGTGGTTGCTTCCTGTTAGTTCCCACCAAGAAGTGCTCTTGGAAGATCATGATCAACTCATTTCAGTTTTGCATTTTGTTGCAAATATTAAGACACTTGGGGGGAATTATCACAAGTAGGGTGGGAGAAATGTCAAGTCTTAATTCAGAAGTTGTATAAAATAGGCTACAAGGTTAGTTTTTAAAGCTTGCTTTATGTAGTTCTATTTTGTCATTGAAAATTATAATTACATTGCGTTAGTACCCCATTTATCGTTTTTGTTTGTACTTGTGCTGTAAAAATAAAGGAGATACTCCATGAAATGGAATAGGTACATGGAGCAAACAAGAATAGAGTTGGCATTGTGCAATTCTTTTGATTTGGGTGGACAAACCAGAGCAGGACACCCTTGAATGAATGAATTGGGCAATAGATGAGAGAGGTGCAATAGATCATCACCCCATTAAATTTTGTCTCTAAATAGATGAAATGTCCATGTTTTATTTTATTTGATTATTTTTCTTGATTTAGCATGGCCCTGCTCTAGTTTGGATTGGATAGTGTCTAGTGCAGCCTATTATTGAAATTTCTTCTTGCATGGACATTTATGTTTTTGTGTAATATTCCTAAATGGAAATATTAAGTGTAAACAAAATCATGCACTATAAATAGAAAGTAAATTCAACACATCCACAAATTACAATCTGATAGGAAGTTCATTCGCAACCATGCCAAAAATAAATAAATAATAATAATAATAATAATTGTATGCTCTTTTCTTATACGACAATATTTACAACATTTATGACAAGACTTTGACAGATGCAATGATGAGCATACAAATCACTTTTTGTTACATATTATCCCCGACATTGTCACTTATAGGGTCAAATAGACGTAGTTTGATATGAACTACTATAATTGGAAGCTACAGGGGTACAGTGTGTGAATGACTTTACTTGGTTGAATGCATCATATATTAATTTGTACCATGAGATGAATATCGATTGTGATCGTCCTGCTTCTTGTTTTGATTGTTTCTAAATACATAAATAATTATGGGTTGCAATGATCACAGATATAGTCCTTTAGTTATAACGGAATTCGTGGTATAGATACCTTGGGAAAAGTATAACCTGCCCACCAAAAGGTTGGCAAGAATTTCAGGAAGGGTTCCTAAGATTATGTGTTGTCGTTTCTCCTTTATGCTCTAAGGACTTCGAGATGAAGTCCATTGTTAAGAGGGGGTGTATGTAGTGCCCACCCTAGTTTCCTGACTCTAATATGACATTATCTTGCATGCTTTATTCTATGAGTAACTCAGGCTGAGGATCCAGAAACGTGACTCTATTATCAGCGAATGTGATGGTTATGTATGTTCTCTATTAATATTATGATTACGATATAATTAATGGTTATGTGTATTCTCTACTGATATCATGATGGTGATAGTAGTAAAGGATAGACATGTTTCTATTGATGTTATAATGATGATAGCCTTGATCTATATGTATGGTTCCATTAAGGTTATGATGATGCTAGCCATGATGGAGGTATCCCTATGTTAGCTACTTACATTAGTTCTGGTTCACAATGAACGATGATGTGAATGACCAGGTGATGGTAATAATGCTATTATGACAATGACTAACACTGAAAAACTTGGTTACTGATTATTATTGAGTATGGCAGGAAAACCACCAGAGGCACTCGCACATGACGAGTTGACGACACCTGGTTTGATGAAAATTTATATTATTTTCTCTTTGAAATTTTAATCGATTTTGAAACCTGCTATATATGTTTATCTATATTCTGTTGATATGTTAATGGTTGCAGGCACAGATGAGTTGTTTGGCCGAATGACTCACATATGGGTGATGGGGTTGTACAAGTGGATGGAACTACATGGGAGGGGTGGGACAGTGTCCCTGATCTCACCCACTAGCACTCCCGCCGTGACTTGGGCTGGAAGGGTTGAAACACCTTCGCCTTGAAGATCACGATGCCATGAGGGCAGGTCCCAAGGTTGGGTCGCTCATGAGGATTTTACTGGGGGGCGCGCATCAAGGCGGATTCCTTGATCCCTGACACCATTAGTCTCACTATAGCAGGCAACATAAGAGATGATAGTGGTCTATGATGTTGCACGATATTTCCCCTCGTAGTCACTGGATGCTTGAAGGGCAAGTGGTGTGGCACCCTTGGAATTTCAGGGGAAATTCTTGAAGGGCACGACCAACTGGGCACCCTTGGCATCACAATTAAACTCTTAGGTGTGGCACCCTTGGAACTTCTAGGGAAGTTCTTGAAGGGCACAACCAAAATTGGCACCCTTGGAATCATTAAAAGTAAATAATAATAAATAAATATAAGGAATGAAAACTGAGGTAAAGTTACATCAGGGGTAAATCATGATTAGAAACCAAGGTAATTAAATCAAAAATAAAAACTTGGAATAAGGAGGATCATAGGAAGAAATAAATAGAGTACCTTTAAAATACTACCCTCCCCATGTTGGAAAATACTGGGTAGATTAGGTGGTTGAATTAGATAAAAGGGGAAGACAAACATATTGTAAGGATAAAGATTAATCCTAGACCAATTAAACTTAATTAAGAAAATAGGAAGGTGAATTAAAATAAGAAAAATAAATTAAATTTAAGGAAATGTAGAGAAGCTCCATGTGGCATCAATCAACATAAGAATATCCCTCTAAGAGATAACCTGAGTTAATTTAGGAAGTAGATTGGGGATAAAATCTTGACTCATTAATTGACTCCAAGTAATAACCTCAATTTAAGGAATAAAAGGGGGGAATAAAGAGACAACTAAGAGAAGAAAGATGAATCTTGTGAGGTGAGGAAAATATTAGTTTTAAATAAAAAGTTAAGTACATAATTTTGGGTGACCCTTGAGGAGAGAGTGACACATGGGTGGGTGAATAATCAACTATTAAATAATAATAAAAAAATATAGAATATTATAATTATGCATGACATGTCAAGTGTCATCTATGAGGACTCTTATAAAATAAGGGGCAAGCCATGGTAGAGGGCACTTTTTGGGAACCCTATTGTTGGATGGATGATATGATGTCAAAGCAGTGACTACGAAGCTATAGTAAGTTTGGTGAGGTAGAGGGTTTTTAGAGAGGGGACTCTTGAGCTAAGGTTGCTCTCCTCTTCCATCTAGATTCTTCCTCCATTTTACAACCCCATTGCAGATTGGGGGTCCGCGGGGAAGAAGAGTACCTAAGGAGTAGGCTGGGAGGTTAACCGGTGGGTCTCGTTTTCGGATCAAGTGCGTCTTCATACACTCACAGAAGTGACCGGCAACAAGGGAATACCAACGACAACAGAGCAAGAGGAGTCTCGCCTTCCGGCGTACGGTACATGTGTAATTCGTTACTACTTGATCTGAGATTAAAAATATGTAATGTTGTGTTCTGTTCCTGAAATGAGTATCAGTAGTGTGTGTTGAATGAATTGAAATCTCAATGCGTTTCTTTACTGGTTGTAATTGCTGTGTAAACAAAAAAAAAAAGGTATATAGTTTTAGCTGGGTCCTTACACTTGGTATCAGAGCTTTAGTTGAACCCTTGAGGCCTATGGGCCCATGCATGCATGACTAGTTTTGTTAATTATTTTCTTTCGATGAACTATGGCATGGAGAATTTGTGTAAATTTTATGAAAAATAAGCAAGCACCATGAGCAACAACCCGAAACAAGCATCTGCCATCTCCTGGTATGGCCGTAACAGAGTAATCAGTATAAATTTTCTTTCCATGAGATGCCTGATCAGCTGCAGGGATTGCATCATCTAATGCACTGTTATCACCATTTCCATCTATTCCAGCCATAGCTTCAACATTTTCGGCTTCACTGTGTGCAGGATTGAGGCTTGAAAAACAAGCACATACCCCAAACAACAGCCAAGCAGAATGGCTTCCGTGCAACCATCTTGCAGGCCTCACATCCCACGTGGCATTCCATGAACCCTCGCTAAATCTTCCCACAACAGGAAGCTTGGGACAAGTCATAGAACCACACTTTCCGTAAATCCCAATAGAAGATCTTTCAAAACCCACCAAACTATTCCTTGAGAAATTGCAGAGCGAATTCGATTCTGATCTTATTCTACCATTTTCCACATTGGGTACTTGTTGGGTATGTGAAAACTGAGAGGAGGAGGGGATTAGAGCATGCCAGATGGTAGCTCCCACATACCCAATATGATTCTCTGCAAGGAGATAGGAACTGGAATGATGCTGAGCCCTCTTGGCGTTGGATAAATGTCAGCAAGTCTCAATGTTGTTGTGCTGCAAATTATTATTCCTCTGAAACAAAATGAATGATGACAAGGACGATGAAGAGGGAGAAGAAGAATGCCTGTGAATTTTCTAGAGAGAGTAGTAGCTGGAACTACATGGAGAGTGTGTTAAAGAAACTGCTGATGAATTGGATGATTTGCAGCGGAGTGGGAAGCGAAAGCAGGCATATCCAAGCATGTGATTCTCTCTGATAAATCCCACTCCCAATCCCAATCTTCCTCCGTTGTTTTTCTGCAATACCATTATATGTACAGAGAAGGCTTCAAACCCCCAAACTAGACCTTAAAACTTCAATAGCTACAAGGTTCTGCATAACCCTATGTTTTGGGTTTTTACGGTTCAGCTAGAAACTCAAGTGAGTACACACCCGATTGTCGAAAGCGAATTTTCTTGCTCTGAATTCTAGTGACATTACTAATAATCAATGCAAATTCCTTTTTGCTTCTTTCCATCTTGTACGAATATGCACAATCGGGTTCTTGATATTTGTTAGGGTGTTTGAGAAATCCGCTGACAGGTTTAGATGTCTCACTTATATTTGGGTTTCAAGCCATGAATTTTTTTATTTTATTTTCAATTTGCATCCATTTATGAACAGTTTTGTGGAAAAAAAAAAGTATGTTGCGTTTGTGGTATTGAAGTCTAGGGTTTGATTTTCTGTCATGTGTATTAATTGAGGAAATAGAAGAGAATGTTAATTGTATTACTCAGAAGAAATATTTTTGTGATACTGGGGTGTATATCTTTCAAGATTTTGTAAAAGATAGATAGGCTTTCATAGTTGGTTTCATCCTGGCAACAATAATTGCCAACTATTGATTACCTTGCAGTTTCTTGTGAAAATGTCCGGGTTCATTTTCCTGGAGAAGTATCTGTGTCGTGTTATCCATTGAATGTTCCGTCTTTGAAACGTGAAGTCGATGTATTATTCAAAAAATGCAATTCCATTCCTTTTTGAAGATGATTAAAACATGTCATGATCTTATATTTTCTCTTTTTCGGTCATTAAATTTTGTTCAAGGCTATCCTGCAATGTACCTCTTATATGGTAAGATGTAAGAGTTATGTTGTGAGTTTATAGTTGGTTGTTTTGATCTGGACTGTTTCTAGTTTTGGGTGGTTGACTTTTTTTTTTCTAAATATAATATTATGTTATGTGGGGAAGGTGATGCTGAGATGCATGTTAGACGTATAGTAGACATGCACCACAGCTAATTCTGACTTATCATTGTCAATTATTGAATGATAATGTTTATGCAAGGTAGGGTTGTACTAGTATATTATATTGATAGTAGGTTTATTCTTCAGCATCCTTGTATTTGAATAATGGCCTACATCACGTTAGCTTGATCAGTGGCAATGGGGCACGTTTCTCCATAATCCATGAAGTACATTTATCAAGGCTATTTAATATTCAGCGTAAGTAAATAAAGACCTCGTGGTTTGATTTGCTGTCATGTGTAATTTCCTTCTTAAATGTGTCATTTTAATCCTTCCAATACGATGAGCTATACGTTGTCCTTTGGATGCCATGAACTGATTGGGCTTCAACTGTTACATGATGATATTGAATATTTTGTATATTCGTTCTGCAGGAGTTCCATGACGTTCTCCTTTTGTATTTTTTTTTATATGCATATGATACCGTAATTTGACGATTGCAAAGATATTGATCATTCATTGCCTCAATAGCAGCATCAAATGTCTCAAAAGAATCATAGCTGACAAAGCCAAAACCTCATGAATTCCCAGTATCAGGATCTCTCATGATCTTAGGATTTGTAATAATAACTCCAAATGCACTAAAAGTATCATAGAGCAGCTTTTCATCTACATCAGGATCAAGATTTCCAACAAATAAGTTTGCTCTGACATACAAGCTCTTCTTATCTTGGGAAGCCTTATTAACTCGTATTGGCTTCCCATATAATTTGATCATATTTAGAAACTTGATGGGATAATCTGCATCTTCTTCACTACGGAACTCCACAAAGCCATAGCCCTGATGAAGTCCAGTGACTCTATCTTTCGGCACATATATGTTAACTACAGGCCCTGCTTGGACGAACAACTCCCATAGTAATTCTTCTGAATCTTGGGCATCCAAATTTCCAACGTAGGCTATAGCATCCTGATTCCTTTCAGCCATGTGCTACCCCAGAAGATTGGCTCCTACGCCCGGTGTTATCCTGCTGGTCATTTTCTTATTCTGTTATCGGAATAACAAAATACTGCTAAAAGTTCTGTTCAAACCCCTCAAATATGCACACGTCAGACCTCGACTTGCGATTGACTTGGTGATCATGCACTAATGGAAAATACAACTGATAGTTGGATGGAAAAACTCGTCTGAGTCAAATATAAATGTTAAAATAGTCAAGAAAAGCCCTTGTTTTGATGTTTTTCCTGTCGAGTCATGTAAAAAAAAAAAAAAAAAAAACCTACACAATTTATCTCATGTAAAGAGAGTAGGTGACTCTAAAATTGGAAAATTCATGAAAGTTCACAGCATTGATTGGATAAAACTCCATTTGCATTGATTTTGATTCCATTAAATTGCATTGTTACGGACTCCACTGAGTTGCATTGTAAAAATGGCACACATTTAGGTTTTGTAATGCATTAAACCATGTTTCACAAGTATTACAGAATTGTAATGTTGGCATTTGCATCATCAAACCCAACATCCAATATTATTGCAAAAGTCTTGCTGCACATATAAACCTGACCACATTGTTTGATTTTGGGAGAAATTCCAACTCCAGTTGATTGAGATACTTTTACTCAAGATGCAATAGAATCAATCTCAATTACTACACAATAATCGTTGATGCACCATGGTCTATGGAAAGATAAATCTTCAAATCACTATACCCCTAAAAGAAGAAAGGACTATAAAAGTTCTGTACCTACATTATTTGCTTGATAGAAAGAAAAGTAATTACGTGAGAAGTTGTACTATGAAGTAAATGATGAAGGATTAAAGATATTTAGCAATTAATATTATACCTTGTATTTCCCAGATTTTGTCTTCTCTCATTACTCGATGTCTCTGCTCATTGTTTTACATTAAGATGGCTTATCAGCTCTGATCTCAGTGTAGAAGCAACTATAGATTGGTTATATGTGATATGAAGTTTGTTGTCCCAAAACTGATAGGAGTTAAGCGTATAGATCCCCTGATGGAGCAGTCTTCAGCAAATGAATTTTGTACTTAGGCTAGACTCTAAATTGGTTGGAAGTGTTATTTTTTCCATCTAAAATTACGGATCAAGTTGGATGCCTACCTCAAAGTATTAACCTAGCATAGAAATACATTTATAAATGATCATTTCAGTAAAAAAAAAAAAAAAACATTGGCATTACCATTTAGATATTAGATATGATATCCTATGTTGTACTCCATATGGTTCCAACTTGTGTTCTTCCTTACGATAATCTTCCCCATAACTTGGACTATTTTTAAAATTTTTGTTTAAGAAATCTTAGACATTGGCTACTATGAAAGAATATCCGTAAACCAATGCACCCAATACTCTCACAGAGGATTTCTTGTAAGAATGTAACGATGTACCCCAAGTTCTCCACTTTTTATAAAAGAAGTCATATTTGGATACTCTAGTTTACAATTTTTCTTTAACTTGTACCAAATGCATCTTTTGCTACTCCTCATTTTTGCTAAAAATTAAAAGATCATCTAGAAAACAGGTACAGGTGAGACTCTGTTTAGTGTCTTTTGGCCACAGATGTATGATATTTGTACTTCAGATTTTATGGGCAACTTGGTAAATTGCCACGACTGATCTAACCTTTGTATTTTATATTTTTACGTGAAGGAGATTCAGTCAAAGGTGATCACTCTTCCCCAATTGTCTAGAACTATATATATTAATGAACTAAGGAGTGTGCTGCATGCACAATTGAGGCAATCTCGCTTTAAGCTCTTGCATTTTTGTTGAGTTTTATGTGAGAACTTGCATTGTTGTTGACTGTGCTCATATCAGGTACAAACTTCCAAAATATGGTATAAAATGATTATTCATCAATCTTCTAAATGTAGCGAGAGCAGTAGTTAAACCAAACGGAATCACCGAGAATTCAAATCGAAATCTCTGAGAATTCAAAATGACCATTTCTAGTAGTGAAATCAGACCTAAACACATGTTTCTTTAATTCTAATCAAACTGGCTAAGTTTGTTGCAAGTTCTGTGAGTTGGTTGAGTACCCTCAAGCTGAAGTGGATGGCCCACATCTCCCCTTCAAGGAAAAATGAAAGGTGAGTTTATGAAAACATCTTGAAAACAGTGAAACAATAACTTAAACTATATATACACATTTTGATTTTCTTCTGTATTATTTTTCCTTTGTAATTACGAGAAAACATAAGTAACTCTCTCTTTTAAAGCTTAAAGAAGAGAAATATGCAAATAATTTTAACTCCATACAACTTGTTACTTAATCCTTGTATCTTTTAGAAATAGAAATGTATAATCTCTATAATGAAGGCGAATATTGTAATTAAAGATTCAATTGTATCCCATGACAACACTTTGCTTTGTAATATTCTTAGTATACAAAATCTTAATGGTGTGTATATACTTGTATGGAGATGGGTATGTGATGAACAAATGTGCCCCAATTTTGTCTCGTAGCCATCCATTAGCTCTACCTCATAATCATATGGGGCTTCCTTATCCCATATTTGTTCCTTTTCACAAAGGCCTCAAATGAGAAGTCTTGGTACATCTTCAATCAATCAAGATATGAGCATCTCCGCGATTGATTTTCTAATGGAAGCAATAATAGATTTGATTTCAATTTACTATAAGTATTTTGACCAAATTAATCAGGGATACCTTCCCGAGTCACACTCTCTTTGCAAATTGTAGTAATCCCTTTTTATGCTTTTCCTTTTTGATGTTTTCGTTGTTCATTAGAATGAAGATTGTTAGGACAATCCATAGTTATTGTTCTTGGACACATACCTCCAAGATGGATAGGATCATTGAAAAGTTTCCAGCTTATGGTTCAAGCCTATAATTACTTGATGCATGGTGGGACTGCAAATAATTTCAGAATATTTTTGACAAGCCTCTTTCTAACTAGATGATTGGGCATTTGACTTAAGGGGACTTTCGTATCGGTTAAACTTCCTGCCAAGTTTAAATACCTTATTAGTAAATCTTCCAATACATGCAATCTTCTCCAAAAATGTAATCCATATTGAACTCAAATAGGCTTAAAACCCATTGGAACCCTCAAGTAAATAATGATGTCTCTCCCCTACCTCCTACAATTATTAGTTAACCTTTGCATGAGATATAGTTGAACAATGGTTAAGAGTTAGCTTAAATATGTGCAAATATTTTTGACAAGCCTCTTTCTAGCGGGATGATTGGTGATTAGTATAAAGCATTTTTCTCTTGGTTTTCTGAAATAGTATTAGTAGTGAAATTTTTATTTTTAGTTCACAGCTGAAGGGTTGTGTACACTGATAATATGAGGTGTATGCGAAAATGTGGAGAATCATTTTGGCGGATAATTTGGCCAAATATTCAGTAGATAGTGATCAATAAGTCTTATGCCAGTAAATAAATTAAATTAAGCAACTATTTCACGCAGTTGACTAGACTGTTGCAAGAGTACCTTCTATCATCAGTAAGAATTGAACTTGAGACCTGTGTCCCATAAGCCCTCCACTTTGGAAAATTTAGGTGAAAGCATAAAAATGGTGAAATATAAAACCAAGAAAGAGCTTGTTTTAAGGGTCTCATACATTGCTCGAGTGAGTTTGATACTCAAGCAATACCTCTATATATTATCAATACCGTATATTTATCTTGAAAAGAGACTTTTCTTTTCAATCTTGAAATAGGATTGGAAGTTCATTCGCAACCATACCTAAAATAAATAAATAAATAAATAATAATAATAATAATTGTATGCCCTTTTCTTTTACG
>APFE031487147.1:0-29044 GCA_000404065.3 Pinus taeda
TGTTTCTATGACTGCTCCAGGTTCCAATATGGTTTTTCCTTCCTCTTCAATTTCTGGCAATATTGTTTGAATTGGGATATTTTGCAACTTTTGAATAAGTGGCCATACTTCTTCGTCCTTCTTCCATTCATCCCTTGCTTCGATTATCCAATTTGGTTGGATAATAGAAATACCACAAAACAATGCTTCCACATCCTCATCCTTGAAGAGTCTTCCCATTCGGTAAAGTCGTCATTTTTTAAGTGCATGTAGTATTGCCAACATTTCCTTCTCATAAATAGCTTGCTTGAGATGTAGCAGTAAAAATACCTAATCACCTACATCAAAACATTTTTCACTATGATGTTGATCTACCTATTGTTTCGTTTGATTTTGCATCGAAGTGGCGTTATCATTTAAAAGTTGGAGAATTTGTTTTTGATGCTCGATGTGATCTTTCACTACTTCAACCTTTTTTTTATTGATATGTCCTTCTATCTCTAGAGTTTGAGGAGTGGTAATTTCGACCAATGAATTACAAGATATGGTTGGATTCATTTCTTCTTTCTTGATGTGATCTTTCACTTCTTGCACTTTTTTCTTGTTGATATGTCCTTCTATCCTGAGAGTTTGAGGAGTGGTAATTCTTGCCAATGCTTTACAAGATATGGTATGATTCATTTCTTCTTTCTCTGGGATGGGGTCCTGGCATTTATCCTCTTCTTTTGATGATTCTTGATCCTTTTCCTCCTCCTCTTCATATTCTATTGAAAATAATTTCTTCTCAGTACACTTATGACCTTTAGTGCATTTGCTATCACAATTGTAACAAAGCCCTTTTTCTCTTTTTTCTTCCAATTGTTGTGGTGTAACCCTTGTATGTTGTGGAAAGCTAGGAGAAACAACACGTCCATCTTTATAGTTGTGAAGGGTATGCTTCATAATTTTGCTTTCCAATATGTCACAAAGCCCTTTTACTCTTTCCAATTGTTGTGGTTTTGCTCTAAAGAAGGTGTTGCTCTTTGTATCCTCATAATGTGATATCATTTCCTTCGTGAAAATTGACCACATAACAAGTTTTTTACAAGAACAAAGCCCTTTATACCATAAAAATTGATCTGGTTCTAAATATGAAGATGCAATACATACCTTTTGTAACAGTCGTACACCATGTAGATCAAAATATTTCTCCATCTAACGTATCCAATTTACCGGATCCTTGCCATCAAATTTCCTCATTTTTCTTTTTATTGATTTTAGGTGCTCGATCTTGAAATGATTGTAACTCTATTCTTTAAGTTTTGAAACTAGGACCTGTAGTATTCCTCTTTGTCCTCTTTCCAATGCCAGCAGTCTGACCCCAATTGGATTCTCCAATGAAGAGTTATGTCAAATCTCCCACAGTGACCTTATTATAGACCTTTCCAGAAGAGCAAACTTGTATGAAGTGCCACGTGTCACTATTTGGACCTTTGGCTCTGAAAACTATCTACAAGAAACTACAGTTCGTCCTCATTCTATACCTTCTTATGAAATTTCAATTTGATGCTCAGAGAGAAAGTTATGACGATTTTCCCCCGGTCACCTGTTTGGAATGTAATTCAGGGGTCTGCAAAAAGACCAACTTCCTCAGATCATATCTCCGCAAATATAGCGCAAAAAGCTTTGAAATTTGGACTTGAGCTGCAATGTGATGTTTTCTCAAATGGGTTTTTTTTTCGACTTCTGAAACGTCGCAGAAAAAAGTTATAGTGAAAATTCCACGATGACCGGTTTGGAGCAGCGAAACCCTAGAATCCAAAGCTCTGATACCAAATGTTATGAAACCAGCTCAAGAAAAATATATAAAAGATAGATCAACGCCTTAAAATTCAGCCTCTTCGAGGGGGCAACCTCCTTTACACTACATAAATGAACAATTCTTCGATGATTCAAATGAAAAGACCTTCTCTCTATATATAGGAGTCTAAGGGGTCATAACATAATCAGAGCCTACATAACAATAATAATGTAAGGGCACAATAATAACAATAGTGGGCTTCTATGGGGCACAACAGTAACAATATGGGCACTACATGGGTACATCAATATAATAAGTGGGTTGTACTAATAACAATAAGGGGTTACACTAGTAGTATAGGGGCCTAACAGAACATTGTTTGCCTACCATTCTTAAATTGGTAATACAAGCTCTCAGATGATAACCCCAATCGCTCTAAAACGAGGTAATGTATGAGTTTGCTCATACTACAAGTAACATGAGCCATGAAAATTCCGGTATGAGCAATTTCATGACAGAAAATAGCAGAAATCGGAGTGTTGTATGTATGTACTTGCAATGTTCGAGAAAAAACTAGTCCAATAAAAAACGAAGTATCTTGTTTACGGCTGAAAATTAAAACATAGGAACTTTTCGCTTCAAGCAACAGTTGAATGTATACAAAATAACTTGTTTACTGCTGCAAACAAAAACAGAGGCACTTTTTGCTTCAAGCAAAAGTTGAATCTAGATAGAATATACCCCGATGCATTGATTGGTCAGATTACCATCCATTTCTCTGGGCCGTTTTTCAAGTTTAAATCCAGTAGCGTAATAAATGATCATCATGGTTCCATTCTTACCATCATGAAAGAATACATGAGGAGGTAGTCTTCCTCATAATGTTTATCTTCATAATATAATTTGACCTTATCAACTTGACCTTTAGTGTTCTCATCCCCAAGACCGATGATCCTCAATCATTTGATGAATACATTCCTATCTTGTTATGCAATTGTGTCTACAAAATTATTGCAAAAGGTATTGCTATCCAACTCAGACCAATTCTATCTAAAAATATTTCCAAAGAGCAATTTGGATTCTTTGAATATGCTATCAAACTCAGGATAATTCTATCCCAAAAAAATTTCGAAGGAGCAATTTGGATTCCTAGAGGGCCGCCAAATTCATGAGGCCATCGGGGTGGTTCATGAGGGCCTTCATAGCATAAAGATGTGGAAGTTAAAATGAATTGTGGCTAAAATAGATCTCTTAAAAGCTTATGACAGATTCAGTTGGGTCTACATCCAGATGATTCTCGCTCGCCTTAGATTTGAGATGCCTTTTGTCAACTAGGTCATGAGTTGTGTCACATATGTCACATTTGTTATTTTGGTCAATGGCTCAACCTCTCATTTTTTTCATGCATAAAGAGGATTGACATGGGCCTGCCCAGTATCCCGTCTTCTCTTCCTTTTGGCTGTAGAAGGACTCAACATACTCTTATTGGCAGCCAAGCGGAGGGGTGATCTCAAGGGGATCGAGGTTGCAAACAATTTATTCATTACACACTTGCTCTTTGTGGATGATGTATTAATTTTTTGTAATGGGCCACGACAAGACATGGATGTTGTTAAAGAGGCTCTCACTTTATTTCAGGAAGCTACCATCATGCTTGTTAATATTAAAAAAGCCACTCTCTCTCATTCTGGTAGGTTAAGAGGCAAAGTTAGGACGACTCAGAATATTTTCCCTTACGTTGTCAAATATTTTCAAGAGAATCTCAAATATCTCGGTTTCCATTTAAAACCAAACTCATACAGGAACACTAATTAGAGATGGCTAGGGCCAAGATTGAAAAATACTTAAACGTTGGAGTTTCAAATCCCTCTCACATGATATATGGTTATATTTAACGAGGGGCAGGATATATAATATTTGGGGTTTTTGTATATTTATAATAATATGGGAATGGGTAATGTTGCTTTATATAGGGGAATTACATAATAATGTGGATTAGTGGTTGGTATGACTTTGTGAAATGCGCGCTAAGTTTACATTTTTTTATTTTTTTTATTTTTTACAAATGTGAAAAACCTTTGCAACAAGTAAAGGTATGAACATATTTCAAAGCTTAACCAAGTCAATAATGATAAATGACACCTATTGGTATAGGGGCATAACAGTAGCTAAGTCTGAAATGAAGGAAGCCGAAAGTCCCACTGTGAATAAAGGTAATTGAAGTCTGAGAAAAAGGAAGCTGAAGTCTGCAGTTCCTCAATTATAGAAGGAAACCGAAGTTATGCAATTCCACAAAAATGAAAGGAGGTTGAAGTCTGGAATTCCACAGAGATGAAAGCAGACTGAGGTCTGCAATAGAAGATGGCCCACGTCATGAAGACTTTGACCTTAAAATTAAGTGATGTTCATTGAAGATTAAAGAAGCTGACTTGATGGAGGGAAGGAGGTCGTTGTCTTGGTCTTGGTTGTCTAACTGTCATATGAATTTATTGAAGCAAGAGTTCTTCGCTGGGTTTTCTCCTAGATAGTGGTTTTTCCTTGGTTGAGAACCTATATCATGTGTTTTTTGGTGTCTTTGTGTTTTTGGCAATTGTCTTGATGATAATAGCATAACTACTAAGAAGAAGAAAATAATAAATCACAAGAAATTGTCAAACAGTGGAGAAATCAAATTAAACAAAGGCTGCCCTAGATTTCTCAACACTCATCACTATCTAACGAACAACATATAAAATTATTTGATGCATACCTTCACCCTCAAAACAGAACAAAATTAAAGATTAATCCACCAGTAGAAATTTACCCTTTAGCTTCATAGTCATCTTGTCCTAAGCTATAATTATATTTTCCTTCTCTATCTATCCAAATTGCAAACTATCTCCCCATAGGGATACACGTCCCTTTAGCTTTGTGCATACAAGTTTCACTCTTTTAGGGTCTTTGATTTGCTCAAATTTGAAAATTTTCTCCTTATCTAATCCAATCAATCAATTCTTCAAGGTAAGCTCCATGAGTAGGTAGGGGTTTTCATCTTTGGCCTACCTCTCCAATTTATCAATGCCCTACTAAGCCTCTCTTCTATGCCCTCAACTTCCTCAACTTCTTCATGTAGAGCCTTTGCTTCCTATGTCTCCTCATCCACATCATGAATATATGTTGCAGCGCTTTTTCTCTGAGCTTCTTCCATTGCATCCATTCTTGCTGACATGGCTCTCAACATCTCCGTAATATCATTAACACTTTCTCCACACTTCACTTTGCCCAATGCTAGCAACCCAACTTCCCTTCTATGCACCATATTGTTGTTTTCTTGTGTAATTCTCCTTGTTACAATTCTATCCAACAAATTGTCTTTGTTGGAAAATGTTCTTTTACCCCACAACAATTCTACCCAGCAAGGTATCCTTGGTTGGAATTTCCCTTCGATCTCACATGCAGGTCTCAAACTTGCTCTAATACCAAGCTGGTGCAGCTCAAGTTGGCATGCAAACAATAACCACCAGGGTTGCCAAATCTAAACTCTTAGAGCACACAACAAATGAATGTACATACACAGTGTTTAAAAGAAACAAACACACAGTGGGAGGTAGCCAATCTGCACAAACAACATTTCTATTAATGCTCAAATTTTATCAATTTACATGCAAAATGCCTCAACGGGCTTCTCCATTGCTATTGTAACTGCAGGCCCAAATCTTCTTCCTCAAAACATTAAAAAGGAAATACATGCTAATCTAAGAGTCTCAGCGAAGTTTACAAAAGTTCAAAAGAAATTTTACACCAAATTTAAAAAAGCATGAGTTTCTTATGTCTTATTGTTGCTAAGCTCTTCCCTGCTCCCCTTTTTTTTCCTCTTCCTTTCCTTCTTTTCTATTCTCTTTTTCCTCTATTTCCTTCCATACCTCCTCCACTTCCCTTTCAAAACTTTTGAAGCCCACCTCTTAAAGTTTCACCCACCATTTTAAATATAGCCAAGGCCTCACCAATATACACCCTAACTACTAATTAATTCACCGGAAATGTCACGTGGTGATTTACCTTAACGTCCCATCCAGAGGGAGACAATTCAATGGCTGAGCTGCCTGTCAGCATTACGGGGTTGATCCCCAAACTCTGCACAGCTGAGTGTATTTGGATCTAGAGAACATATCAATGACTTAGAGCTCCATTCTCTCGCATTACCAAGGGACGTTCCTGCATCACTTTAATTTGTCATGAAATATGATTATAAGACACATTATAACCTAGCCGACTAAAAATTGATGCCATAATCTGGGCTAACAAAGGCAAGAACGATTGTTTTGTTTTGCAATTAAGCTTCTAGATTTTAGTTGCTAATTTAGAAGTCACCAGTAATCCCCACAAGAACAGAATCCTTTGTTGAAATGATGGAAACGACTTGTATCCCTAACAATGATTTCCCTTTTCACAAATTTGGAGATGAACTTGGTAGTAGTATGATAGTCACTGCATACACAGAGGTTCTTTGTTATCTGAAAAAGGGTTGCAGGACTTGTGCTGATAAGTCCAAAAGCAATGGCTAGCCTCTCACTGTGACTGCAAAGTATGTATTCCTTCATTTCCTCCTCTACATCATGCAAGACAGTGTTTGTATTAGACATATACCCTGCCTCCTTCATCTGTCCAGCCAAGGACTCTAACATAGCATCAATTTCATTAATTGAGGATGCGATCTATCCACCACAGCAAAAGCATGTAGCCTATTATTTACTTCAATCAAGTTGCATCCTAGTGTCTTTCTTAATCCCTTTTCTTGCATTATTTTCCTTATCCTTGCTACGGCATCCCACTTGCCAGCTGCTGCATAGACGCTTGATAAGAGAGCATAGATTCTAGGATTTTCAGGCTCCATGTCAAAAAGGCAACCTGCCAAACTTTCTCCTAGCTCTGAATTTTTGTGAATTCTGCAGGCACTAAGCAAGGTCCCCCATACTTCAGCATTGGGTTCTAATGGAATCTTTTTTATAAAGCCTTCTGCTTCATCAAGTTTTCCAGCACGTCCAAGAAGGTCAACCATGCATACATAATGATCCATCCCAGCTGTGATCCAATATTCTTGGCTCATGCTATTGAAATATTTCCAGCCCTCGTCTACCAAACCTTAATGGATGAATGCATACAAAACACTTGTAAAGGTGACGTGGTTTGGTTTCAAGCCCGTATGCTGCATTTCAGAAAAAAGTGCAAGAGCATCTGCACCATACCCATGCATTCCACACCCTGCATTCATTGCACTCCATAATACAATGTCTCTTTCAGATGCTTTTTCAAATATGTGGCGTGCCATTTCTAGACTTCCACACTTGGCATACATGTCAATGAGGGCGGTCCTCACACACATGTCCAAATCAAGACCAATTCTGAATGTGTATCCATGAATGCATTTTCCTTGTTGCGGAGACGCCAAATGAGCACATGCTGGTAGCAATCTTACCACGGTTGCCTCGTCAGGTTTGGTGTCTATTAGTTGCATTTTACGGAAAAGTGATAAGGCCTCATTGGCATGGCCATTATGAGCACATCCAGCAATCATTGCATTCCATGATACCACATTCCTTGTCAACATTTTGTTAAACAACTGCCATGCAAGTCCTATATCTCCACATTTAATATACATATCTATGAGGGTTGTCCCAACAATAACATGGGACTCAAAACCACTTCTAATCCTACAAGCATGGATAGACTGGCCTTGCTGTAGCGTGCTTAAATGAGCACACGAAGGGAGCACCGTCCCCAAGGTGAGTGAATTAGGCTCGATGCCTGCAAGCTGCAATTGACCATAGAGTTCCAAGGCTTCATTGCTATGACCATTCTGGGAGTATCCTCCAATCATTGCAGTCAACAAAACCACATCTCTATTGGGTATTCTATCAAAGATTTTGTATGCACCCTCTATACTCCAGCACTTACTATACATAGATATAAGAGAATTTCCTACTGGACCATCTGACTGAAAACCTTGTTTGATAACATAGCCATGGATGCATTTCCCCTCATGCAGAAATCCATACTCAACAAACGCATGAAGGATACTTACAATTGTGGCACGATCTGGTATAACTTCCTCTAGTTGCATCTGATGTAAAAAAGCCAAAGCTTCAGTGCAATGCCCATTCTGGTTATACCCTGTAATCATTGCATTCCATGACACCACAGTTCTCTTAAACATTATGTCGAACACTCGGCGGGCAACGTCCATATCCCCGCACTTAGCATACATTGCTATAAGAGAATTTCCTACAAAAATATTTGACTCGAATCCATCTCTGAGTATGTGATAATGAATCTGCTTGCCCGCTTCCATAGCTGATAGGGAAGCACATGACTTGATCACAAAGGGGAAAGGAAATTATCAGGCCATATGCCCACATCTTGCATTTGTTTATAAAGTTTGAGTGCTTCTTCACACGGTCCACTGCAGGCATAGCCTCTAATCATCATGTTCCATAAGAATCCACTTCTTTGAGATATTTTGTCAAACACTTGGCGTGCATCACCCATAGTTCCGCAAATGGCATAGAGGGCGGCCAGATTGGTTTCTAAATGGACGTTTTGGTATAGTCCAGTGACGAGCACATGGGCATGGAGCATTTTTCCCTGAGAGATTGATTTGCTGTTGGAGCAGGCTCGCAAGAGGGATGCATAGTTGTTGATACTCGGAAAGGATTGGAACGTAAATAAACTAGTGTTTGGTTGATGAGAATACCAATTGGATAGTTGTTAAGGAGCACCAGATAGACGAAGAAATGAGAACATTGTCTATCTACCATTCCTAAATTGGTAATACAAGCTCTCAGATGATAATCCCAATCGCTTTAAAATGAGGTAATGTATGAGTTTGCTCGTACTACACGTAACATGAGCCATGAAAATTCCGGTATGTGCAATTTCATGACAGAAAATAGCAGAAATCAGAGTGTTGTATGTATGTACTTGCAATGTTCGAGAAAAAACTAGTCCAATAAAAAATGAAGTATCTTGTTTACGGCTGAAAACTAAAACATAGCCACTTTACGCTTCAAGCAACAGTTGAATGTATACAGAATAACTTGTTTACGGCTGAAAACAAAAACAGAGGCACTTTTCGCTTTAAGCAACAGTTGAATCTATACAGAATACACCCCGATGCATTGATCGGTCAGATTACCATCCGTTTCTCTGGGCTGTTTTGCAAGTTTAAATCCAGTAGCGGAATAAATGATCATCATGGTTCCATTCTTACCATCATGAAAGAATACATGAGGAGGTTGTCTTCCTCATAATGTTTATCTTCATAATATAATTTGATATAATAATAACTAATTTATTTAAACGATTCATGACAAAAAGGCATAATTTATGACCTTATCAACTTGTCCTTTAGTGCTCTCATCCCCAAGACCGATGATCCTCAATCATTTGATGAATACATGCCTATCTTGTTATGCAATTGTGTCTACAAAATTATTGAAAAAGGTATTGCTATCCAACTCAAACCAATTCTATCTAAAAATATTTCCAAAGAGCAATTTGGATTCTTTAATATTGTTATCAAACTAAGACCAATTCTATCCAAAAAAAATTTGAAGGAGCAATTTGGATTCCTAGAGGGCCGCCAAATTCATGAGGCAATCGGCGTGGCTCATGAGGGCCTTCATAGCATAAGTATGCGGAAGTTAAAATGAATTGTGAATAAAATAGACCTCTTAAAAGCTTATGACAGATTCAGCTGGGTCTACATCCAGATGATTCTCGCTCACCTTAGATTTGAGATGCCTTTCGTCAACTAGGTCATGAGTTGTGTCACATCACTCACATTTGCTATTTTGATCAATGGCTCAACCTCTCATTTTTTTCATGCATAAAGAGGATTGACATGGGCCTGCCCAGTATCCCCTCTTCTCTTCCTTTTGGCTGCAGAAGGAATCAACATACTCTTATTGGCGGCCAAGCGGAGGGGTGATCTCAAGGGGATCGAGGTTGCAAACAATTTATTCATTACACACTTGCTCTTTGTGGATGATGTATTAATTTTTTGTAATGGGCCACGAAAAGACATGGATGTTGTTAAAGACGCTCTCACTTTATTTCATGAAGGTACTATCAGGCTTTTTAATATTAAAAAAGCCACTCTCTCTCATTCTGGTAGGTTAAGAGGCAAAGTTAGGAGGACTCAGAGTATTTTCCCTTACGTTGTCAAATATTTTCAAGAGAATCTCAAATATCTCAGTTTCCATTTAAAACCAAACTCATACAGGAACACTAATTAGGGATGGCTAGGGCCAAGATTGAAAAAAGACTTAAACATTGGAGTTTCAAATGCCTCTCACATGATATATGATTATATTTAACCGAGGGGCGGGATATATAATATTTGGGGTTTTTGTATATTTATAATAATACGGGAATGGGTAATGTTGCTTTACATAGGGGAATTACATAATAATATGGATTAGTGGTTGGTATGACTTTGTGAAATGGGCGCGAAGTTTACATTTTTTTATTTTTTTATTTTTTACAAATGTGAAAAACCTTTGCAACAAGTAAAGGTATGAACATATTTCAAAGCTTAACCAAGTCAATTATGATATATGACACCTATTGGTATAGGGGCATAACAGTAGCTAAGTCTGAAGTGAAGGAAGCCGAAAGTCCCACAGTGAATAAAGGTAATCGAAGTCTGAGAAAAAGGAAGCCGAAGTCTGCAATTCCTCAATTTTAGAAGGAAGCCGAAGTTCTGCAATTCCACAAAAATGAAAGGAGGCCGAAGTTTGGAATTCCACAGAGATGAAAGGAGACTGAGGTCTGCAATAGAAGATGGCCCAAGTCATGAAGACTTTGACCTTAAAATCCAGTGATGTTCATTGAAGATTAAAGAGGTTGACTTGATGGAGGGAAGGAGGTCATTGTCTTGGTCTTGGTTGTCTAACTGTCATATGAATTTATTGAAGGGAGAGTTCTTCGCTGGGTTTTCTCCTAGATAGTGGTTTTGCCTTGGTTGAGAACCTACATCATGTGTTCTTTGGTGTCTTTGTGTTTTTACCAATTGTCTTGATGATAATAGCATAACTACTAAGAAGAAGAAAATAATAAATCACAAGAAATTGTCAAATAGTAGAGAAATCAAATTAAACAAAGGTTGCCCTAGATTTCTCAACACTCATCGCTATCTAACGAACAACATATAAAATTATTTGATGCATACCTTCACCCTCAAAACAGAACAAAATTAGAGAGTAATCCACCAGTGGAAATTTACACTTTAGCTTCATAGTCATCTTGTCCTAAGCTTTAATTCTATTTTCCTTCTCTATCTATCCAAATTGCAAATTATCTCCCCATAGGGATACATGTCCCTTTAGCTTTGTGCATACAAGTTTCACTCTTTTAGGGTCTTTGATTTGCTCAAATTTGAAAAAATTTTCCTTATCTAATCCAATCAATCGATTCTTCTAGGTAAGCTCCATGAGTAGGTAGGGGTTTTCATCTTTGGCCTACCTCTCCAATTTATCAATGCCCTACTAAGCCTCTCTTCTATGCCCTCAACTTCCTCAACTTCTTCATGTAGAGCCTTTGCTTCCTATGTCTCCTCATCCACATCATGAATATCTGTTGCAGCCCTTTTTCTCTGAGCTTCTTCCGTTGCATCCTTTCTTGCTGACATGGCTCTCAACATCTCCGTAATATCATTAACAGTTTCTCTACACTTCACTTTGCCCCATGCTAGCAATCCAACTTCCCTTCTATGCACCATATTGTTGTTTTCTTGTGTAATTCTCCTTGCTACAATTCTATCCAACAAATTTTCTTTGTTGGAAATGTTTCTTACCCCACAGCAATTCTACCCAGCAAGCTCTCCTTGGTTGGAATTGCCCTTGGATCTCACATGCAGGTCTCAAACTTGCTCTAATACCAAGCTGGTGCAGCTCAAGTTGGCATGCAAACAATAAACACCAGGGTTGCCAGATCTAAACTCTTAGAGCACACAGCGAATGAAAGTACATACAGAGTGTTTAAAAGAAACAAACACAGAGTGGGAGGTAGCCAATTTGCACAAACAACATTTCTATTAATGCTCAAATTTTATCAATTTACATGCAAAATGCCTCAACGGGCTTCTCCATTGCTATTGTAACTGCAGGCCCAAATCGTCTTCCTAAAAACATTAAAAAGGCAATACATGTTAATCTTAGAGTCTCAGCCAAGTTTACAAAAGTTCAAGAGAAATTTTACACCAAATTTAAAAAAACATGAGTTTCTTATGTCTTATTGTTTCTAAGCTCTTCCCTGCTCCCCTTTTTTTCCTCTTCCTTTCCTTCTCTTCTATTCTCTTTTTCCTCTATTTCCTTCCATACCTCCTCCACTTCCCTTTCAAAACTTTTGAAGCCCACCTCTTAAAGTTTCACCCACCATTTTAAATATAGCCAAGGCCTCACCAATAAACAGCGCAACAACTAATTAATTCACCGGAAATGTCACGTGGTGATTTACCCTAAGGTCCCATCCAGGGGAACACAATTCAACGGCTAAGTTGCCTGCGACCATTAAGGGGTTGATCCCCAAACACTGCACATTTGAGTGTATTCGGATCTGGAGAACATATCAATGACTTAGAGATCCCCTTTCTAGCATTACCAAGGGAAGTTCCTACATCACTTTAATGTGTCATGAAATATTGCTATAAGACACCATATAACCTAACTGACTAAAAATGGATGCCATAATCTGGGCTAACAAAGGCAAGAACGGTTGTTTTGTTTTGCAAATAAGCTTCTAGATTTTAGTTGTTAATGTAGAAGTCACCAGTAATCCCCACAAGAACATAATCCTTTGTTGAAATGATGGAAACGACTTGTATCCCTAACAATGATTTCCCTTTTCACAATTTTGGAGATGAACTTGGTAGCAGTATGACAGTCACTACATACACGAAGGTTCTTTGTTATCCGAATAAGGGTTGCAGGACTTGCGCTGATAAGTCCAAAAGCAATCGTTAGACTCACTGTGACTGCAGAGTATGTTTTCCTTCATTTGCTCCTCTACATCATGCAAGACAGTGTTTGTATTAGACATATACCCTGCCTCCTTCATCTGTCCAGCCAAGGACTCTAACATAGCATCAATTTCATTACATTGAGGATGCAATCTATCTGCCGCAGCAAAAGCATGTAGCCTATTATTTACTTCAATCAAGTTGCATCCTAGTGTCTTTCTTAATCCCTTTTCTTGCATTATTGTCCTTATCCTTACTACGTCATCCCACTTGCCAGTTGCTGCATAGATGCTTCATAAGAGAACATAGATTCTAGGATTTTCAGGCTCCATGTCAAAAAGGCAACTGTTCGCTGCTCGAATTGTTTATTGATTAAACAGTCGAGTACCACATTAAATTGTCAACCCAGGAAAGTCCTTTTGTTTCAAAAGTGACCTCGTACTATATGCACTTAATTCTAAAAGCATTAAAGGGTGTAGTATAAACAGATCTACTTCCTATCAAACCCTTACTCTGTGTTACAGCAGTTATAAACTATTGCAAAGATGAAAGGAAATTAATTACTGATAACAAATCTCCAGAAAGAAATAATGGCCGTTTGCAACAGAGGACCAGGACCCTGTCCTCAGAATAAGGATGTCCAGCATGTTGTGACCAGTTGCCAATACACACTGAAAAATCCTAATCACCGGTGACACACTTCTCACAGCGCCAATCGATCAAGGAAACAAATTATCAGCAAAAAGGAAATATCATAAGCAAGGCTAAAAATCTACAGAAATCACACACACACTTAACAGAAAAGAAATGGGTGAATCTTGTGAAGAAGGTGGGCCCTGTCCCTCTCACAAGATTCCCCTGAACACAGATGTTAAGTTAAAAGGCTTAGAACAATGCTTTATTCATCTACCAAAAGTCCAATTACAATAGAAGTTCAGACCGCTCTGCACTACAATACTTTCGTTACAACCCCGCCTTTCAACTGTAGGTGTCTCCTCTTTATAGAGGAGACATCTATTACAATAGATTGTCATTATTCATTCAGTTTGATCCTTCTGTACAAAAAATAGGAAATTAATTCCTGTTATAGCATACTGTTACAACAATGTATATCTTTGGCGTCCTCTGTTTAATTGGATCCGTCCGCTGTTGCAAAACTGGTAGTCTTCGTCTATCTCCTCAGGGTCCTTGTGCTATCCTTGGTTGTTCCGTTGTTGTTGTTGATTTGGTAAATCTCAAATGTTCCTTAAAGCTCTTCATGTTGTTCCTGGTGTTCCAGCATCTGCGACTAAGTTTGGCTGATCGTGCTATATCATCATCAGCCAAGTATAGTTCTGCCAGCGTCAGACGGTTACTGCCCAGCTCGACAATTACTGTTTCATCCTTTGGAAATTAAGACTTTTCCTGCTTTAGTCAGTTGTTTCTGGTGTTGCAGCAACTACACAGTTGCTGTTTCTGGTGTTGCAGTAACTATGAATTACAATTTTGTGGACTTTGAATAGTTCCAATCAATTGTCAGCGACTTAGCCAATTTCCAAAGATTAATTGTAAAGATAACATGAATATGTGTTGAATAATTAAACATATAGCAAATGAGGAGAGTTACTTTCATACCTTGGAATAATGAGGTCAAAATGTTATCAAAGGTTTCTACTTATGGGCTAAAAGGGTAATATCATAACAAAATATGAGGTCAAAAGTAGACAATATGGAGTCCTAACATCCCCCCAACTGAAAGGGGTTGCATGTCCTCATGCAACGTTTACTCTGAATCTGAGTCGGAGTACTAGGATGAACAGTGTAAGTTGCTGATACAGTAGCTAAAGAAGGTTTTATCGGACCTGCTTCTGAATCCCTGGACACTCTGTAATTGTTGCCATACTGCTACCTCCTCCTTTTTGGTCAGTTTGTAATGAGCCTTATATTGCTGACCAGGTAACCACAAGAGAGGGAAATGAAAATGGTAGCCAATCCACCTCTCAACACAGTTTTCCATACATTTGACATAATAAGGTATGCGTGAAATTGCTACCTGAAGATTGAGGGGATTGTAAGGATGATATTCCTGTCTCTCTTTGGGACAATATTCCCAAAATAACTTGTTTGCTTCGATGGCCAGTGCCCCTTTTGTTTTTACATAATGCTGGCAGTCCTGCAAGACCGCTACCTGTAGCTTCCTCATATGATCAACCAACTCTGGATTACTTAGATTTTTTCGATGTTGTGCAATGAAGGTAGCTGCATTCTGTGGTTCATTTCAAATCCAAAGGAGGCAGTTCTGCTCATTATGCTCTGCTGACATATAGGCATTTTTCCAAGTCAATTGATTGGCTAGAAAAGAGATGAATGCTCTTATTTGGATATCACCAACAATAGGGAGTATATTCATCGCTCTATCTTCAGGCATGGCCTCATTGTGAAGATAGAGTTCACAAAGCAAATTTTGATCATTATGTGGTGCTTCTCTGAATGTTTCAATAAATCGATTAGGTGTATCAACTTGGTATGGTCTTCCATCTCTAATTGCTTTTATTTTCAAGAACGCCAACCGTTCTCTCAAGAATACTGCATAATTGAAAGAGGGTTTTCTTGTATCCAGTACCCTCTGAACCAGATCGAAGGCGCGGGACAGCCTAGCTTTTACTTCCTTATTTTCTTTATGTTGAGCTTGAGACTGTTCAAGTGCATCCCAATTTCTATATGCATAGTTGAACCAAGTTGACTTTTGCTGTTGGAATGCCTTCCCTTGTGAAAGCTCGTATTCTGTTCTCCATGTGTCCTTTAGTTGTTGAAAACTAGAGGTCTCCGTGTGAGCATCACTGGCACAGGGAGGTTTAGTCTGTGCATAGGCGTCAGAAAAAGATTTATGTTCTGTAGTAGTTTGGGTGGCCCGTGGTGGTTCTATGTCTTCCTCCACAACTCTTGAAAAACCTGCTAGTTCTTGTGTGACAGCAGGTTGCTGTGTTTCTTCTTTTACAATTCTTGGAAAACCTGCTGGTTCTTGTGTAACAGCAGGTTGTTTTATTCCCTCTCCTGCAACTCCTGCTGGTTCTTGTGTAATAGCAGGTTGTTCTGTTTCTCCTACAACTCCTGCTGGTTCTTGTGTAACAGCAGGTTGTTCTGTTTCTCCGACAACTCCTGCTGGTTCTTGTGTAACAGCAGGTTGTTGCATTTCTCCTGCAACTCCTGTTGGTTCTTGTGTAGCAGCAGGTTGTTCTGTTTTAATTACAGCAGCGGGTTGTTCTGTTTTGACTACAGCAACAGGTTGTTTTGTTTTGATTCCAGTAGCAGAGGGTTGTGGATTACCTTCGGTCATTGGAACCTGGACTATATTATACCCTGCTTGAGTGTACAACTCACCACACTCACTGCACATATACTCATTGTATTGACTCTTTTCTGTTACAGACGCTACCCGTGCTAAGAAGTGGAGATTATATTCATTCTGATAGGCTTCCTTAACCATTATTATCTCCTGCTGATAATCCTTAATTTGAGATTTTAGAAACTCAATTTCTTCCTGCAGGGAGGCTATGGTAGGCGGAGCTTGTGTATCTGCAGGCTCTAACGAGGGAGGGGATTGTTGTTCCGCATACATTTGGTCATTTGCATCCCCAACAGGTGGTTCTTGTGTGTCACTTGTTGGGTCAGTGGCTGGTTCTTGTGTAACAGCCACTTGCCCAATATCACCTTGGGTGTCTACTTTAGCTTTTTTGGCCGCTGGTTCTTGTGTAGCAGCTGCCTCAGAAAATGATGTCACGAAACTGTCAACGCTCTGCATCTCAGCCCCAGAGGGTGAGGAAAGGGACTGCTCCGGAATGATTGGAATGCGGGGTGTTAGGGTGATGGGTGGAGAACTGGGGATCACAGGGCTGGTGGGTGGAGAACTGGTGATCACGGGGCTGGTGGGTTTAACTGCTGCAGTCGACCATGTTCGCTGCCTCGGTAAGGAGGTAGGAAAATCAGTAATTTTTCTTTTTCAGCCACTTTCCTTCGGACTAGGGGATCTATCGGGAATAGCAGCTGCTTTGACCGAAGCCCTGGTTCTTCTCCTTTTTGGTGAAGTTTTAGTTTTCTGCTGCTTTTTTCTTTTAAGAAAAATGATGGGGGTGTTATCATCAGAGTCATCAGTGGAAATATGAAGCATGGGGGTAGATGGTTGAGCTTCATTGGGGGATGGGGTCCTCTGCAGGGGTGTTTTTGCTGCTAATTGCTGGGGAATTTCCTGGGGTATTTGCTCTGGTTGTTGGGGAATTTCTTGGGGTATTTTCTCTAGCTGTTGGGAACTTCCTGGGGTATTTTCTCTGGTTGTTGGGGAACTTCCTGGGGTATTTGCTCTGGTTGTTGGGGAATTTCCTCTTTCTGCTGAGGATCTTCTTCTATTCAGTGGGGAGGATTAATGACGGGGGGTGGAAGATTTAGAGCAAAGCCTCTATTTATTAAGAGTTGGGCTAAATGGTGGTGTTTCAGGGAAAGGGCCGGATGCTTTGCTTTTCCAGTATAACGTGACATATTTTTCAGACAACCCAATAGATAATAAGGTATGTTTATCAATTGACGATGCCTCAAATGATTTAACAAAACGAAGTCGTGTTGGTAAATTACCTGGTAACGACCTTCGCAAGTTAAATACTGCTTGACAAACTCCGCGACCTTTGGCCATGGTGGAGGCAATGGCTGAAGTGCGACCCCTCTGCCTTTGGTTTCGATGTGCTCGCCTGGTAGGAAGAATCCTTGTTGCGCGTTCAGAATCAGATGTTTCCTACTAAACCAGTGTGTACCATTAGTCAGTAACCCGGAAACTTGGGCTACGTCTTCCTCTGTTACTGGGATATGTACTCCCTAGACCGTAGAAAATCCTTCTCTTAAGTTGCATGCAAACTCCAACACTTGTTGTGTGTTGAAATCCGGGAGTCTTCTAAAGTAGTCTACCCATCCTGCTTGCAGGAAAATTTGGTAAACCTCGGGGTAGAGTTCCAGTAGCGCTGTTGTGCCAGGTTCATATGTGATCAGATTTCCCCCCATAGCTGCTGATCCAACGAAAATACACAATGCAGAGCCTAGTTACCGAGTTTGAGACAGAGTAAATCGTTACAAATGAGGATATGCCACGACGAGGTGAGTTTTAGATATTACCGCGAGGAGTAAGGGTGGCGGCGATTGACGTGTTATGGAATAATTACGATATTTTGGTAATCCCCCCAAATCTACAGCTGACTGATCTGATTGGTAGTACAATGATTTCGGCAGTCGTATCACATCTCCACATTAACTATAATTTAATATTCACACTTAACCATGCGTACCTTTACTTTTACCTTTAGTCGCACGCCAAAGTCTTATCTTGTCTTTTGCTGGATTAATCATAATTTCAACGAATTTACAATCGTGAAAATACAAGCGATCTGACAGGAAGTAGTAGTGACGAAGTGTAATTATTAGAGTGCATGGCTGGTCCCTTTAGTGAAGCATAGTATGTTCCATCAGGATGATAATTCATTAAGTACTGAAACTGGTATTACAACATTGAAAAGTGATTTTGCCGGAACATGAGCTCGTGCTGTAGCTGCGGGAAGTGGTATTGCGGTAACAGGAAGTGGTGTTGCAGCAACGGGAAGTGGTGTTGCAACAACGGGAAATGGTGTTGCAGCAACGAGGAGTGGTGTTGCAGCAACAGGGAAATGGTGTTGCAGCAACGGGAAGTGGTGTTGCAGCAACAGGAAATGATGAAAATCTTGATTTATGGTCCGAAAAACGTTCCCAAGCTGCAAAGTGATTCTTTTAGAATTTTTATTCTCAGCCATCCTCCGAAAGTAAGATCTGCAAAACAATTAATTGTAACATGGCAACCCTTGGCAGGGATATTAGTTAAGAAACCTAATCTAAAAAATAAATAAATAAATGAACAGAAATTCAAGTGCCTTGAGGGACAGCAGGTTCCCCCAAAAAAACATAATGTAAGTCTGTCATGCATGTAGCTTTGAAATCCTCTTTAGAAACAGGCCGTTGATACGGACGAAGTCGATACCCATTTACTAATAACGGTGTTCTATTATCATCAATTGTTAGGAGTCTGACTGTTCCGTTTGGAAAAACAGCCTCTATTTCATAAGGTCCTAGCCACCTTGTTCTTAATTTACCTTGGAAATTCTCGAAACGGGAGTCATACAGTAAAGCCCAGTTACCTTTCTGGAACTGCTTCTGCTTAATAGTTTTTTCGTGCCATCTGGTTCTTTGTTGCTGGATCATGGTTGTTTGATGGATGGCATCCAATCTTTTCTCGTCTAGTTCCTGAAGCTGCTGCAACCTGGCTGTCTGTGCATCAGTGAAATCAAGGTTAATAGCTAAAGCAGTTCTTAAAGTTTTGATTTCAAACTCCAGAGGGAAAACAACATTTTTACCAAAAACTAATTCATAGGGTGAAAAGCCTGTGGTATTCCTCCAAGTGGTTTTATAAGCCCATAGTGCTTCAGGCAACTTTTGAAACCAGTCCCTCCTGTTTTCCTTTATTGTTTTTGTCAAAATAGCTTCTATGACTTTATTGGTGCTTTCCACCTGCCCATTTGACTGGGGGTGATAAGGTGTGGTCATTTTATGCTTAATATGGTATTTCTGCAATGTGTCTTTGAAGCCATGAGAGTTAAAAGGAGGTCCTCCATCAGTGACTAGTTCCATAGGCAGTCCAAACCTAACAAAGATTTCTTCAAATAAAAATGTTAATACTGATTCTTCATTAGCTTTGATGAGTGCCTTAGCTTCTACCCACTTAGTCATATAATCCGTGCATACTAGTATGTAAACTCTTTGATTGGACGGAGGATTAATGGGACCTATAAAATCTAGTGCCCATCTTTCAAATGGTTCAAGAATTACCTGGGGATTGAGTGGAATTTCATCCCTGTGATTAGGTTGGCCCATTCTTTGACAGCTATCGCAGGCCCTGACATATTTCTTTGCAACTTTGAAGATTCAGGGCCAGTAGTATCCCATCCTGAGAACCTTGAGTGTTGTTCTTTTGTCTGCGAAATGTCCTCCACAGGGGCCATCGTGGCAGGCTTTCAATACATCATAAATTTGATCTTCGCCAATGCATCTCTGGATCTCCTGATCAAGTCCTATGTGAAATAGACAGCCGCTTATCCAGCTGTACCTAGCGCTCTGCTGGATAATTTTCCTTTTTTCTCTATGCGATAGGTGTGATGGTAATTTTCCTGCAACTAAGTAGTTGGCAATGTCTGCATACCAAGGTGAGTGAGCAGATACTGCAAATAAATACTCATCGGGAAAAAAATCATCTACTGGAATATTTTCATTAGTTTTTAACCGAGAAAGGAAATCAGCAACTACATTTTCTTTTCCTGGTCGATCTACAATTGTGATATCAAATTCTTGTAATAACAGTAACCATCTGGTAACTCAAGCATTTGTAACTGATTTGTTCATTAAGTATTTAATGGCCGAGTGGTCAGTATGCACAAAAGTAGTATAACCAGTAATGTAATGCCGAAATTTATTGATAGCATAAATAACTGCTAGGAATTCTTTCTCAGTGACTGTATAATTAAGTTCTGCGGGAGTCATGTTTTTGCTAATAAAATAAATGGCATAGGGAAGACTGTTTTTTTCCTGTCCCAGGACAGCTCCAATGGCAGTGTCTGAGGCATTAGAGGATATATGAAAGGGGAGTGCCCAATCAGGTCCTCTCAAAATGGGAGCTGTAGACAACTGATGTTTAAGTTCATCGAATGCTTTTTCACAATCATCAGTCCACTTAAATTCAGCATTTTTCGTTAGTAACACAAACAGAGGAGAAGCTATTTGAGAAAAGTTCTTGATAAATCTTCTATAATACCCGGCATGTCCTAAGAAACTTCTCACATCAGTTTGGGTTTTGGGGATAGGGAGGGTCAAAATTACCTGTATTTTAGCTGGATCGACTTGAATTCCTAAGAATGAGACGAAGTGACCCAATACAATACCTTCATTCATCATCATATGGCATTTTTCAGTACTTAAAGCAATGTGTGCTTCTATACATCGCTTAAGTACTTTTTCAAGGTTCTGCAGAGCATCCTCAAAGGTTGTGCCATAAGGAGTAAAGTCGTCCATGAATATTTCTAAGGAATCATTTATCATATCAGAAAAGATCCCTATCACCGCTCTTTGAAATGTTGTTGGGGCATTACATAGCCCAAATGGAAGAACCCTATAGGCAAAGGTCCCCCAAGGGCTAGTAAAAGTGGTTTTGTCCTGATCCTGGGGTGCAATCTTTATCTGATTATATCCGCTAAATCCATCCAGAAAGGAAAAGAATTTCTTACCTGCCAAGTTATCTAATACCTTATCAATGAATGGTAAAGGGAAATGGTCTTTCTGGGTGGCCTTATTTAGGGCTCTATAGTCCACACATACTCGCCATTTCCCATTTTTCTTGGGTACAATTACTAGTGGAGAAACCCATTCACTATCAGATATGGGGTATATAAATCCTGCATTCAACAATTTTTGAAGTTCTCCTTTTACTATTTCCCTTAAATTAGGATTCATTCGTCGTTGGGGTTGGTAGACTGGGGGGGATCCTTCTTTAATATAAATGTGGTGAGTGCATAGTTCAGGAGAAATCCCCTTCATATCTGTATAATTCCATGCGAATGCTTCTTTATTTTCACGGAGTAGCTTCATTAACTGTTGTTTTTGATCATTTGTTAGATTAGGATTTATATTTAACGTTTTACCTGGCTCGATTTCTACTGTTATACTTTTGGAGGGGCTGTCAGCTAATGTCTGAGGTAGATTTTCAGTTTCAAGGTTGTGCTGGGATTTAGATTCCAAGATTGCGGTGAAGTGATTGTGTATTTCTGGACTGACCGAAGAAGGTTCAGAAATAAAATTGTTGATTAATTCATCTTCGGTTGAGCCTTTGAAAGTTAAAGCTTGTCCGACAGTTAAAATAGGTTGGTTTCCTCATCCTCATAATCTAACCATACTGAATTGTCGTTATTAATCATGGGTGTGGCATGAGGATAAAGAGTCAGCTGTTTGGTTTCCTACCCATTAGATATTGTCATTGATCCAGACCTACAGCTGATGAAAGCATCTGTTGTAGCTAGCCAAGGTCTTCCTAGAATCAGTGGATGACCCCCCAACTTTGTTTTAGTTTGTAACACAACAAAGTCGGCTGGGTAATTCCAAGATTCTACGGAAATTACCAAGTCTTCAATGACTCCTTCGGGTTTAATTGTAAATCGGTTAGCCAGCTCTAGGATGGTTGGGGTTTCCCTAATTAAATGCTTCAACTGCAGTAATTGTGTTGTTTCGAGTGTCATAATGTTTATTGCAGCACCTAGATCTACTAGAACTTTAGAGACAAAGGTTTTACCAACCTGAACTGTTACTGTAGGGTGACCAGGGTCACCATATTTCACAGGGGGATCTTTTTCTGTCATCAAAGCAGTCAGTTCTCCCATCACATGAACTATGAGGGGTTCCTTAGCTTTTCTTCCAGGCTTTTTAATACAAATATCCCTAACAGTTCTAGCATAAATAGGAACATCTCTTAGTGCTTGCAATAATGGAATTTTGACATATAAATTCTGTAGTTCTCCTAAAAGGTTAAAAGCAAGTGGCTCAAATGTTTTAGTAAGAGCCAATCGTTCAGGAAAGGGTGGCTCTGTTGTTTGAGCAATCTTGTTAGAAGAGGATTCAAACATTTCAGCATTGTTGTTAGATGACTCTTCCTTTCTAGTTTCCTCTTTTTCAGAGGCAGTAATGTCATCAATGATGGGTTCAACTATCCTCCCAGAACGTAAATGAATATCATTACATTGCATAGGGGCGACAGGTTGACTTTGAATATCAATTACCTGCAGAGCTTTATTATTGTTTGGGTTGGGGTTAGGTTGCACAGGCAGTTGGGGTCTAATCGCCTAGTTATTCTGCGGAGCATTAGATGGTAAGGAAAGAGATTGTTGGTGTTGAGGAAATGGAATCTGTTGGGTTGTCCAGTTTGGGTTCCATTGATTGAAATAAGGTTGTTGAAGAGTCCAAGGATTCCACATAGTAGGGTCGGTAAAAGGAGGGTTTGGTCGCTGCATAGGTGGAAATTGCATTGGATTAAAGGGTGGGTATTGCATTTGATTCATAGGTGGGTAACTTGTTTGAAAAGGAGAGTGATTATTCCAACGACTAAATGATGTGTTAGAACTCATACCTTGTCTTTGTGGCCATTGCCTCCTCTGTGTCATCAGGTACACTGCTTCAGCTTCTTCTTCGGTTGATTGCAGTGCCGCCTTTATTCCTGGCAAAGAAGGGCATTGCTGAGTCTCATGATCCTTTTCACAAATGGTACAAATTGGTACCTTATCCAATGGGCATTCCCTCAATGGGTGCTTCCCTCTACATTTGGAGCAAAAAATAGCCAGAGCAGCTTCTGCTTCTGCCTGTTTCTTTTTAACCTGCAGAGCATCAATTTGTGAAGCAAAAGAGCTTAACATTTCAGTTTTAAATTCTTCAAGCAAATTACCTATTTCGGCTCGTGTTGCTCCTCCACTTGCTGATTTCTGGACTCTTGAGTATGTATTGTCCCTGCTTTTAGATCTGCTTGCTGCTCCTCTGGAACACCTCATATAGAGGTTGATAATCTCATCAAATGGTTCTTTGGAGATATCCCCTTTTCCAAGCATATTTAGCATATCCAGGCAGTCATCTCGTACTCCTTTTAGCAGTATTGTCTTCAGAATATCCTTACCCATAGTCGGATGATCTGATCGCTGCAGATTATACTGCAGTCTCTCTACAAAGTCCTCCAGATTCTCGTCCTCTTTCTGAACCATTTTAAACAATTCTTCCTTCCTTTCTCTTGTTCGACAGTAATCCTGATATTTAGTCAGAAAACTTTCTTTCATCTGATCCCACGTAGTGATTACCTGAGCCCCTAAGCTCATAAACCATCTTAACGCGTTCCCTTTCAGTGTTGCCGGAAACAGTTTTAACTTCTGAGCAGGAGTTACATAATCATAACTCCTACACAGTATATAAAATTGAAAGAGGAACTCATTAGGATCTTCAGAGGATAACCCATGAAAATTAGGCAATGCTGCAGGTGGAATGTTCTTCATAGGGATTGCTCCTCTTGGGAGATCCCCAATAGGAAACTCTAGGGTGGAGAGTGAATTTTCCCCCCTTCTGCTCTGTTATCCTCCATTGTTCTTTTCCCTGAATCGCTTGCTCTGTCTTCAGTATCTTTTGTTTCTTCAGGTTCTTCTACTAGTTCCTCAACGTGCTCTGGTGTTTCCAGCTTCCTTTCATGTCCTAGTACTTCCTCCGTCTGATGATCTGTTTGGGAGGAATACTGGATCTGAGGTCTTCGGGAATTTGTTCTCTGGGATGTCTCGGCCTTTGAAATGATCTCGTCAATGAAAGTTTTTCTTCCTCCTCCTATGCCTTTACCGCCTGTGAAGTTAGTCTTCTTGCGCCCTCTCATGCACCTGTTATTCTAAAGGAAAATCATTAATGCCTTTAAAATCTTTTAGTCGCCTTCCCCGGCAACGGTGCCAAAATGTTGGCTGCTCAAATTGTTTATTGATTAAACAGTGGAGTACCACATTAAATTGTCAACCCAGGAAAGTCCTTTTGTTTCAAAGGTGACCTCGTGCTATATGCACTTAATTCTAAAAGCATTAAAGGTTGTAGTATAAACAGATCTACTTCCTATCAAACCCTTACTCTGTGTTACAGCAGTTATAAACTATTGCAGAGATGAAAGGAAATTAATTACTGATAACAAATCTGCAGAAAGAAATAATGGTCGTTTGCAACAGAGGACCAGGACCCTGTCCTCAGAATAAGGATGTTCAGCACCTGCCTCTGTGACCAGTTGCCAATACACACTGAAAAATCCTAATCACCGGTGACACACTTCTCACAGCGCCAATCGATCAAGGAAACAGAGTATCAGCAAAAAGGAAATATCAGAAGCAAGGGTAAAAATGTACAAAAATCACACACACACTTAACATGAAAGAAATGGGTGAATCTTGTGAAGAAGGTGGGCCCTGTCCCTCTCACAAGATTCCCCTGAACACAGATGTTAAGTTAAAAGGCTCAGAACAGTGCTTTATTCATCTACCAAAAGTCCAATTACAATAGAATTTCAGACCGCTCTGCACTACAATACTTCCGTAATATCCCCCCCTTTCAACTGTAGATGTCTCCTCTTTATAGAGGAGACATCTATTACAATAGATTGTCATTATTCATTCAGTTTGATCCTTCTGTAAAAAAATAGGAAATTAATTTCTGTTATAGCATACTGTTACAACAATGTATATCTTTGGCGTCCTCTGTTTAATTGGATCCTTCCGCTGTTGCAAAACTGGTAGTCTTCGTCTATCTCCTCGGGGTCCTTGTGTTATCCTTGGTTGTTCCGTTGTTGTTGTTGATTTGGTAAATCTCAATTGTTCCTTAAAGCTCTTCATGTTGTTCCTGGTGTTCCAGCATCTACGACTAAGTTTGACTGATCATGCTATATCATCATCGGCCAAGTATAGTTCTGCCAACTTCAGACGGTTACTGCCCAGCTCGACAATTACTGTTTCATCCTTTGCAAATTAAGACTTTTCCTGCTTTAGTCAGTTGTTGTTTCTAGTGTTGCAGCAACTGCACAGTTGTTGTTTCTGGTGTTGTAGCAACTGTGAATTACAATTCTATGGACTTTGAACAGTTCCAATCAATTGTCAGAGGCTTAGCTAATTTCCAAAGATTAATTGTAAAGATAACATGAATATGTGTTGAATAATTAAACATATAGCAAATGAGGAGAGTTACTTCATACCTTGGAATGATCAGGTCAAAATGTTATCAAGAGTTTCTACTTATGGGCTAAAAAGGGTAATATCATAACAAAATATGAGGTCAAAAGTAGACAATATGGAGTCCTAACAGCAACCTGCCACACGTTCTCCTAGCTCTGAATTTTTGTGAATTCTGCAGGCACTAAGCAAGGTCCCCCATACTTCAGCATTGGGTTCTAATGGCATCCTTTTTATAAAGCCTTCTGCTTCATCAAGTTTTCCAGCACGTCTAAGAAGGTCAACCATGCATGCGTAATGATCAATCCCAGGTGTGATGCAATATTCTTGGTTCATGCTATTGAAATATTTCCAGCCCTCGTCTACCAAACCTGAATGGCTGCATGCATACAAAACACTTGCAAAGGTGACGTGGTTTGGTTTCAAGCCCATACGCTGCATTTCAGAAAAAAGTGCAAGAGCATCTGCACCATGCCCATGCATTCCACACCCTGCAATCATTGCACTCCATAATACAACGTCTCTTTCAGATGCTTTTTCAAATATGTGGCGTGCCATTTCTAGACTTCCACACTTGGCATACATGTCAATGAGGGCAGTCCTCACACACATGTCCAACTCGAGACCAATTCTGAATGTGTATCCATGAATGGATTTTCCTTGTTGCAGAGACACCAAATGAGCACATGCTGGTAGCAAACTCACCACGGTTGCCTCGTCAGGTTTGGTGTCTACTAGTTGCATTTTACGGAAAAGTGATAAGGCCTCATTGGCATGGCCATTATGAGCACATCCAGCAATCATTGCATTCCATGATACCACATTCCTTGTCGGCATTTTGTTAAACAACTGCCATGCAAGTCCTATATCTCCACATTTAATATACATATCTATGAGGGTTGTCCCAACAATAACATGGAACTCAAAACCACTTCTAATACTACAAACATGGATACACTGGCCTTGTTGTAGCACGCCTCAATGAGCACACGAAGGGAGCACCGTCCCCAGGGTGAGTGAATTAGGCTCGCTGCCTGCAAGCTGCAATTGACCATAGAGTTCCAAGGCTTCATTGCTATGACCATTCTGGGAGTATCCTCCAATCATAGCAGTCCACGAAACCACATCTCTATTGGGTATTCTGTCAAAGATTTTGTATGCAACCTCTCTACTCCACCACTTACTATACATAGATATAAGAGAATTTCCTACTGGACCATCTGACTGAAAACCTTGTTTGATAACATAGCCATGGATGCATTTCCCCTCATGCAGAAATCCATACTCAGCAAACGCAGGAAGGATACTTACAATCGTGGCACGATCTAGTATAACTTCCTCTAGTTGCATCTGATGTAAAAGAGCCAAAGCTTCAGTGCAATGCCCATTCTGGTTATACCCTGTAATCATTGCATTCCATGACACCACAGTTATCTTAGACATTTTGTCGAACACTTGGTGGGCAAGGTCCATATCCCCACACTTAGCATACATTGCTATAAGAGAATTTCCAACAAAAACATCTGATTCAAATCCATCTCTGAGTATGTGATAATGAATCTGCTTGCCCGCTTCCATAGCTGATAGGGAAGCACATGACTTGATCACAAAGGGGAAAGTGAACTTATCAGGGCATATGCCCACATCTTGCATTTGTTTATAAAGTTTGAGCGCTTCTTCACACGGTCCACTGCAGACATAGCCTCTAATCATCATGTTCCATAAGAATCCGCTTCTTTGAGATATTTTGTCAAACACTTGGCATGCATTACCCATAGTTCTACAAATGGCATAGAGGGTGGCCAGATTGGTTTCTAAATGGACGTTTTGGTATGGTCCAGTGACGAGCAGATGGGATGGAGCATTTTTCCCTGAGACATTGATTTGCTGTTGGAGCAAGCTCGCAAGAGGGATGCACAGTTGTTGATACTCGGAAAGGACTGGAACGTAAATAAACTAGTGTTTGGTTGATGAGAATACCAATTGGATAGTTATTCAGGAGCACCAGACAGATGAAGAAATGAGAACATTGTCTGTCTACCATTCCTAAATTGGTAATACAAGCTCTCAGATGATAATCCCAATCGCTCTAAAACGAGGTAATGTATGAGTTTGCTCGTACTACAAGTAACATGAGCCATGAAAATTCCGGTATGTGCAATTTCATGACAGAAAATAGCAGAAATCAGAGTGTTGTATGTATGTACTTGCAATGTTCGGGAAAAAACTAGTCCAATAAAAAACGAAGTATCTTGTTTACGGCTGAAAACTAAAACATAGGCACTTTTCGCTTCAAGCAACAGTTGAATGTATACAGAATAACTTGTTTACAGCTGAAAACAAAAACAGAGGCACTTTTCGCTTCAAGCAACAGTTGAATCTATACAGAATACACCCCGATGCATTGATCGGTCAGATTACCATCCGTTTCTCTGGGCCGTTTTGCAAGTTTAAATCCAGTAGCGTAATAAATGATCATCATGGTTCCATTCTTACCATCATGAAAGAATACATGAGGAGGTAGTCTTCCTGATAATGTTTATCTTCATAATATAATTTGATATAATAATAACTAATTTATTTAAACGATTCATGACAAAACGGCATAAGTTATGACCTCATCAACTTGACCTTTAGTGCTCTTATCCCCAAGACCGATGATCCTCAATCATTTGATGAATACATGCCTATCTTGTTATGCAATTGTGTCTACAAAATTATTGCAAAAGATATTGCTATCCAACTCAGACCAATTCTAACAAAAATATTTCCAAAGAGCAATTTGGATTCTTTGAATATTGCTATCAAACTCAGACCAATTCTATCCAAAAAAAATTCGAAGGAGCAATTTGGATTCCTAGAGGGCCGCCAAATTCATGAGGCCATCGGGGTGGCTCATGAGGGCCTTCATAGCATAAAGATGCGTAAGTTAAAACGAATTGTGGCTAAAATAGATCTCTTAAAAGCTGATGATAGATTCAGCTGGGTCTACATCCAGATGATTCTCGTTCGCCTTCGATTTGAGATGCCTTTCGTCAACTAGGTCATGAGTTGTGTCACATCTGTCACATTTGCTATTTTGATCAATGGCTCAACCTCTCATTTTTTTCATGCATAAAGAGGATTGACATGGGGCTGCCCACTATCCCCTCTTCTCTTCCTTTTGGCTGTAGAAGGACTCAACATACTCTTATTGGTGGCCAAGCGGAGGGGTGATCTCAAAGGGATCGAGGTTCCAAACAATTTATTCATTACACACTTGCTCTTTGTGGATGATGTATTAATTTTTTGTAATGGGCCACGACAAGACATGGATGTTGTTAAAGAGGCTCTCACTTTATTTCAGGAAGCTACCATCATGCTTGTTAATATTAAAAAAGCCACTCTCTCTCATTCTGGTAGGTTAAGAGGCAAATTTAGGAGGACTCAGAATATTTTCTCTTACGTTATCAAATATTTTCAAGAGAATCTCAAATATCT
>APFE031487147.1:34097-95921 GCA_000404065.3 Pinus taeda
AAGGTCCATATCCCCGCACTTAGCATACATTGCTATAAGAGAATTTCCAACAAAAACATCTGACTCGAATCCATCTCTAAGTATGTGATAATGAATCTGCTTGCCCGCTTCCATAGCTGATAGGGAAGAACATGACTTGATCACAAAGGGGAAAGTGAACTTATCAGGGCATATGCCCACCTCTTGCATTTGTTTATAAAGTTTGAGCGCTTCTTCACACGATCCACTGCAGGCATAGCCTCTAATCATCATGTTCCATAAGAATCCACTTCTTTGAGATATTTTGTCAAACACTTGGCATGCATCACCCATAGTTCTACAAATGGCATAGAGGGCGGCCATATTGGTTTCTAAATGGACGTTTTGGTATAGTCCAGTGACGAGCAGATGGGCATGGAGCATTTTTCCCTGAGAGATTGATTTGTTGTTGGAGCAGGCTCGCAAGAGGGATGCATAGTTGTTGATACTCGGAAAGGACTGGAACGTAAATAAACTAGTGTTTGGTTGATGAGAATACTAATTGGATAGTTGTTCAGGAGCACCAGACAGATGAAGAAATGAGAACATTGTTTGTCTACCATTCCTAAATTGGTAATACAAGCTCTCAAATGATAATCCCAATCGCTCTAAAACGAGGTAATGTATGAGTTTGCTCGTACTACACGTAACATGAGCCCTGAAAATTACGGTATGTGCAATTTCATGACAGAAAATAGCAGAAATCAGAGTGTTGTATGTATGTACTTGCAATGTTCGAGAAAAAACTAGTCCAATAAAAAACGAAGCATCTTGTTTACAGTTGAAAACTAAAACATAGGCACTTTTCGCTTCAAGCAACAGTTGAAGGTATACAGAATAACTTGTTTACGGCTGAAAACAAAAACAGAGGCACTTTTCGCCTCAAGCAACAGTTGAATCTATACAGAATACACCCCAATGCATTGATCGGTCAGATTACCATCCGTTTCTCTGGGCTGTTTTGCAAGTTTAAATCCAGTAGCGGAATAAATGATCATCATGGTTCCATTCTTACCATCATGAAGGAATACATGAGGAGGTTGTCTTCCTCATAATGTTTATCTTCATAATATAATTTGATATAATAATAACTAATTTATTTAAACGATTCATGACAAAACGGGATAATTTATGACCTTATCAACTTGACCTTTATTGCTCTCATCCCCAATACTGATGATCCTCAATCATTTGATGAATACATGCCTATCTTGTTATGCAATTGTGTCTACAAAATTATTGCAAAAGGTATTGCTATGCAAATCAGACCAATTCTATCTAAAGATATTTCCAAAGAGAAATTTGGATTCTTTGAATATTGCTATCAAACTCAGACCAATTCTATCCAAAAAAATTTCGAAGGAGCAATTTGGATTCCTAGAGGGCCACCAAATTCATGAGGCAATCGGGGTGGCTCATGAGGGCCTTCATAGCATAAGTATGTGGAAGTTAAAATGAATTGTGGCTAAAATAGATCTCTTAAAAGCTTATGACAGATTCCGCTGGGTCTACATCCAGATGATTCTCGCTCGCCTTAGATTTGAGATGCCTTTCGTCAACTAGGTCATGAGTTGTGTCACATCTATCACATTTGCTATTTTGATCAATGGCTCAACCTCTCATGTTTTTCATGCATAAAGAGGATTGACATTGTCCTGCCCAGTATCCCCTCTTCTCTTCCTTTTGGCTGCAGAAGGACTCAACATACTCTTATTGGCGGCCAAGCAGAGGGGTGATCTCAAGGGGATCGAGGTTGCAAACAATTTATTCATTACACACTTGCTCTTTGTGGATCATGTATTAATTTTTTGTAATGGGCCACGACAAGACATGGATGTTGTTAAAGAGGCTCTCACTTTATTTCATGAAGGTACTATCAGGCTTTTTAATATTAAAAAATCCACTCTCTCTCATTCCGGTAGGTTAAGAGGCAAAGTTAGGAGGACTCAGAATATTTTCCCATACGTTGTCAAATATTTTCAAGAGAATCTTAAATATCTCGGTTTCCATTTAAAACCAAACTCATAAAGAAACACTAATTAGGGATGGCTAGGGCCTAGATTGAAAAAAGACTTAAACATTGGAGTTTCAAATGCCTCTCACATGATATATGGTTATATTTAACCGAGGGGCGGGATATATAATATTTGGGGTTTTTGTATATTTATAATAATACGGGAATGGGTAATGTTGCTTTACGTAGGGGAATTACATAATAATATGGATTAGTGGTTGGTATGACTTTGTGAAATGGGCGCGAAGTTTAAATTTTTTTATTTTTTTATTTTTTACAAATGTGAAAAACCTTTGCAACAAGTAAAGGTATGAACATATTTCAAAGCTTAACCAAGTCAATTATGATATATGACACCTATTGGTATAGGCGCATAACAGTAGCTAAGTCTGAGAAAAAGGAAGCCGAAGTCTGTAGTTCCTCAATTATAGAAGGAAGTCGAAGTTCTGCAATTCCACAAAAATGAGAGGCTGAAGTCTGGAATTCCACAGAGATGAAAGGAGACCGAGGTCTGCAATAGAAGATGGCCCACGTCATGAAGACTTTGACCTTAAAATTCAGTGATGTTCATTGAAGATTAAAGAGGCTGACTTGATGGAGGGAAGGAGGTCGTTGTCTTGGTCTTGGTTGTCTAACTGTCATATGAATTTACTGAAGGAAGATTTCTTCACTGGGTTTTCTCCTAGATAGTGGTTTTGCCTTGGTTGAGCACCTATATCATGTGTTCTTTGGTGTCTTTGTGTTTTTGGCAATTGTCTTGATGATAATAGCATAACTACTAAGAAGAAGAAAATAATAAATCACAAGAAATTGTCAAATAGTAGAGAAATCAAATTAAAGAAAGGCTGCCCTAGATTTCTCAACACTCATCACTATCTAACGAACAACATATAAAATTATTTGATGCATACCTTCACCCTCAAAACAGAACAAAATTAAAGAGTAATCCACCAGTAGAAATTTACCCTTTAGCTTCATAGTCATCTTGTCCTAAGCTATAATTCTATTTTCCTTCTCTATCTATCCAAATTGCAAATTATCTCCCCATAGGGATACATGTCCCTTTAGCTTTGTGCATACAAGTTTCACTCTTTTAGGGTCTTTGATTTGCTCAAATTTGAAAATTTTCTCCTTATCTAATCCAATCAATCAATTCTTCTAGGTAAGCTCCATGAGTAGGTAGGGGTTTTCATCTTTGGCCTACCTCTCCAATTTATCAATGCCCTACTAAGCCTCTCTTCTATGCCCTCAACTTCCTCAACTTCTTCATGTAGAGCCTTTGCTTCCTATGTCTCCTCATCCACATCATGAATATCTGTTGCAGCACTTTTTCTCTGAGCTTCTTCCATTGCATCCATTCTTGCTGACATGGCTCTCAACATCTCCATAATATAATTAACAGTTTCTCTACACTTCACTTTGCCCCATGCTAGCAATCCAACTTCCCTTCTATGCACCATATTGTTGTTTTCTTGTGTAATTCTCCTTGTTATAATTCTATCCAACAAATTGTCTTTGGAAAATGTTTTTTTACCCCACAGCAATTCTACCCAGCAAGTTCTCCTTGGTTGGAATTGGCCTTGGATCTCACATGCAGGTCTCAAACTTGCTCTAATACCAAGCTGGTGCAGCTCAAGTTGGCATGCAAACAATAACCACCAGGGATGCCAGATCTAAACTCTTAGAGCACACAGCAAATGAATGTACATACACAGTGTTTAAAAGAAACAAACACAGTGGGAGGTAGCCAATTTGCACAAACAGCATTTCTATTAATGCTCAAATTTTATCAATTTACATGCAAAATGCCTCAACGGGCTTCTCCATTGCTATTGTAACTGCAGGCCCAAATCTTCTTCCTCAAAACATTAAAAAGGCAATACATGCTAATCTTAGAGTCTCAGCCAAGTTTACAAAAGTTCAAAAGAAATTTTACACCAAATTTAAAAAAGCCTGAGTTTCTTATGTCTTATTGTTGCTAAGCTCTTCCCTGCTCCCCCTTTTTTTCCTCTTCGTTTCCTTCTTTTCTATTCTCTTTTTCCTCTATTTCCTTCCATACCTCCTCCACTTCCCTTTCAAAACTTTTCAAGCCCACCTCTTAAAGTTTCACCCACCATTTTAAATATAGCCAAGGCCTCACCAATATACAGCCCAGCTACTAATTAATTCACCGGAAATGTCACGTGGTGATTTACCTTAAGGTCCCATCCAGGGGGAGACAATTCAACGGCTGAGCTGCCTGCGAGCATTAAGGAGTTGATCCCCAAACTCTGCACAGCTGAGTGTATTCGGATCTGGAGAAAATATCAATGACTTAGAGCTCCCCTCTCTCGCATTACCAAGGGACGTTCCTGCATCACTTTAATTTGTCATGAAATATGACTATAAGACACCATATAACCTAGCCGGCTAAAAATGGATGCCATAATCTGGGCTAACAAAGGCAAGAACGATTGTTTTGTTTTGCAATTAAGCTTCTAGATTTTAGTTGTTAATGTAGAAGTCACCAGTAATCCCCACAAGAACAGAATCCTTTGTTGAAATGATGGAAACGACTTGTATCCCTAACAATGATTTCCCTTTTCACAATTTTGGAGATGAACTTGGTAGCAGTATGACAGTCACTGCATACATGGAGGTTCTTTGTTATCTGAATAAGGGTTGCAGGACTTGTGATGATAAGTCCAAAAGCAATGGCTAGCCTCTCACTGTGACTGCAGAGTATGTATTCCTTCATTTCCTCTACATCATGCAAGACAGTGTTTGTATTAGACATATACCCTGCCTCCTTCATCTGTCCAGCCAAGGACTCTAACATAGCATCAATTTCATTAGATTGAGGATGCAATCTATCTGCCGCAGCAAAAGCATGTAACCTATTATTTACTTCAATCAAGCTGCATCCTAGTGTCTTTCTTAATCCCTTTTCTTGCATTATTGTCCTTATCCTTGCTACGTCATCCCACTTGCCAGCTGCTGCATAGATGCTTGATAAGAGAACATAGATTCTAGGATTTTCAGGCTCCATGTCAAAAAGGCAACCTGCCACACTTTCTCCTAGCTCTGAATTTTTGTGAATTCTGAAGGCACTAAGCAAGGTCCCCCATACTTCAGCATTGGTTTCTAATGGCATCTTTTTTATAAAGCCTTCTGCTTCATCAAGTTTTCCAGCACGTCCAAGAAGGTCAACCATGCATGCATAATGATCCATCCCAGGTGTGATGCAATATTCTTGGCTCATGCTATTGAAATATTTCCAGCCCTCGTCTACCAAACCTGAATGGCTGCATGCATACAAAACACTTGTAAAGGTGACGTGGTTTGGTTTCAAGCCCGTATGCTGCATTTCAGAAAAAAGTGCAAGAGCATCTGCTCCATGCCCATGCATTCCACACCCTGCAATCATTGCACTCCATAATACAACGTCTCTTTCAGATGCTTTTTCAAATATGTGGCGTGCCATTTCTAGACTTCCACACTTGGCATACATGTCAATGAGGGCAGTCCTCACACACATGTCCAACTCGAGACCAATTCTGAATGTGTATCCATGAATGCATTTTCCTTGTTGCAGAGACGCCAAATGAGCACATGCTGGTAGCAAACTCACCACGGTTGCCTCGTCAGATTTGGTGTCTATAGTTGCATTTTGCAGAAAAGTGATAAGGCCTCATTGGCATGGCCATTATGAGCACATCTAGCAATCATTGCATTCCATGATACCACATTCCTCGTCAGCATTTTGTTAAACAACTGCCATGCAAGTCCGATATCTCCACATTTAATATACATATCTATGAGGGCTGTCCCAACAATAACATGGGACTCAAAACCACTTCTAATACTACAAGCATGGATAGACTGGCCTTGCTGTAGCGCGCCTAAATGAGCACACGAAGGGAGCACCGTCCCCAGGGTGAGTGAATTAGGCTCGATGCCTGCAAGCTGCAATTGACCATAGAGTTCCAAGTCTTCATTGCTATGACCATTCTGGGAGTATCCTCCAATCATTGCAATCCACGAAACCACATCACTATTGGGTATTCTGCCAAAGATTTTGTATGCAACCTCTATACTCCAGCACTTACTATACATAGATATAAGAGAATTTCCTACTGGACCATCTGACTGAAAACCTTGTTTGATAACATAGCCATGGATGCATTTCCCCTCATGCAGAAATCCATACTCAGCAAACGCAGGAAGGATACTTACAATCGTGGCACAATCTGGTATAACTTCCTCCAGTTGCATCTGATGTAAAAGAGCCAAAGCTTCAGTGCAATGCCCATTCTGGTTATACCCTGTAATCATTGCATTCCATGACACCACAGTTCTCTTAAACATTCTGTCGAACACTCGGCGGGCAAGGTCCATATCCCCGCACTTAGCATACATTGCTATAAGAGAATTTCCAACAAAAACATCTGACTCGAATCCATCTCTGAATATGTGATAGTGAATCTGCTTGCTCGCTTCCATAGCTGATAGGGAAGCACATGACTTGATCACAAAGCGGAAAGTGAACTTATCAGGGCATATGCCCACATCTTGCATTTGTTTATAAAGTTTGAGCGCTTCTTCACATGGTCCACTGCAGGCATAGCCTCTAATCATCATGTTCCATAAGAATCCACTTCTTTGAGGTATTTTGTCAAACACTTAGCATGCATCACCCATAGTTTTGCAAATGGCATAGAGGGCGGCCAGATTGGTTTCTAAATGGACGTTTTGGTATAGTCCAGTGATGAGCACATGGGCATGAAGCATTTTTCCCTGAGAGATTGATTTGCTGTTGGAGCAAGCTCGCAAGAGGGATGCATAGTTGTTGATACTCGGAAATGACTGGAACGTAAATAAACTAGTGTTTGGTTGATGAGAATACCAATTGGATAGTTGTTCAGGAGCACCAGACAGATGAAGAAATGAGAACATTGTCTGTCTACCATTCATAAATTGGTAATACAAGCTCTCAGATGATAATCCCAATCGCTCTAAAACGAGGTAATGTATGAGTTTGCTCATACTACAAGTAACATGAGCCATGAAAAATCCGGTATGTGCAATTTCATGACAGAAAATAGCAGAAATCAGAGTGTTGTATGTATGTACTTGCAATGTTCGAGAAAAAACTAGTCCAATAAAAAACGAAGTTTCTTGTTTATGGCTGAAAACTAAAACATAGGCACTTTTCGCTTCAAGCAACAGTTGAATGTATACAAAATAACTTGTTTATGGCTGAAAACAAAAACACAGGCACTTTTCTCCTCAAGCAACAGTTGAATCTATACAGAATACACCCTGATGCATTGATCGGTCAGATTACCATCCGTTTCTCTGGGCCGTTTTGCAAGTTTAAATCTAGTAGCCTAATAAATGATCATCATGGTTCCATTCTTACCATCATGAAAGAATACATGAGGAGGTAGTCTTCCTCATAATGTTTATCTTCATAATATAATTTGATATAATAATAACTAATTTAATTAAACGATTCATGACAAAACGGCTTAATTTATGACCTTATCAAGTTGTCCTTTAGTGCTCTCATCCCCAAGACCGATGATCCTCAATCATTTGATGAATACATGCCTATCTTTTATGCAATTGTGTCTAGAAAATTATTGCAAAAGGTATTGCTATCCAACTCAGACCAATTCTATCTAAAAATATTTCCAAAGAGCAATTTGGATTCTTTGAATATTGCTATCAAACTCAAACAAATTCTATCCAAAAAAATTTCGAAGGAGCAATTTGGATTCCTAGAGGGCCGCCAAATTCATGAGTCCATCGGGGTGGCTCATGAGGGCCTTCATAGCATAAAGATGCGGAAGTTAAAATGAATTGTGGCTAAAATAGATCTCTTAAAAGCTGATGACAGATTCAGCTGGGTCTACATCCAGATGATTCTCGCTTGCCTTAGATTTGAGATGCCTTTCAACAACTAGGTCATGAGTTGTGTCACATCTGTCACATTTGCTATTTTGATCAATGGCTCAACCTCTCATTTTTTTCATGCATAAAGAGCATTGACATGGGTCTGCCCATTATCCCCTCATCTCTTCCTTTTGGCTGTAGAAGGACTCAACATACTCTTATTGGTGGCCAAGCGGAGGGGTGATTTCAAGGGGATCGAGGTTGCAAACAATTTATTCATTACACACTTGCTCTTTGTGGATGGTGTATTAATTTTTTGTAATGGGCCACGACAAGACATGGATGTTGTTAAAGAGGCTCTCACTTTATTTTCAGGAAGCTACTATCATGCTTGTTAATATTAAAAAAGCCACTCTCTCTCATTCTGGTAGGTTAAGCGGCAAAGTTAGGAGGACTCAGAATATTTTCCCTTACGTTGTCAAATATTTTCAAGAGAATCTCAAATATCTCGGTTTCCATTTAAAACCAAACTCATAAAGGAACACTAATTAGAGATGGCTAGGGCCAAGATTGAAAAAAGACTTAAACATTGGAGTTTCAAATGCCTTTCACATGACATATGGTTATATTTAACCGAGGGGCGGGATATATAATATTTGGGGTTTTTGTATATTTATAATAATACGGGAATGGGTAATGTTGCTTTATATAGGGGAATTACATAATAATGTGGATTAGTGGTTGGTATGACTTTGTGAAATGCGCCCTAAGTTTACATTTTTTTTATTTTTTTATTTTTTACAAATGTTAAAAACCTTTGCAACAAGTAAAGGTATGAACATATTTCAAAGCTTAACCAAGTCAATTATGATATATGACACCTATTGGTATAGGGGCATAACAATAGCTAAGTCTGAAATGAAGGAAGCCGAAAGTTCCACAGTGAATAAAGGTAACCGAAGTCTGAAAAAAAGGAAGCCGAAGTCTGCAGTTCCTCAATTATAGAAGGAAGTCGAAGTTCTACAATTCCACAAAAATGAAAGGAGGCCGAAGTTTGGAATTCCACAGAGATGAAAGGAGACTGAGGTCTGCAATAGAAGATGGCCCACGTCATGAAGACTTTGACCTTAAAATTCAGTGATGTTCATTGAAGATTAAAGAGGTTGACTTGATGGAGGGAAGGAGGTCGTTGTCTTGGTCTTGGTTGTCTAACTATCATATGAGTTTATTGAAGGAAGAGTTCTTCGTTGGGTTTTCTCCTAGATAGTGGTTTTGCCTTGGTTGAGCACCTATATCATGTGTTCTTTGGTGTCTTTGTGTTTTTGGCAATTGTCTTGATGATAATAACATAACTACTAAGAAGAAGAAAATAATAAATCACAAGAAATTGTGAAATAGTAGAGAAATCAAATTAAACAAAGGCTGCCCTAGATTTCTCAACACTCATCGCTATCTAACGAACAACATATAAAATTATTTGATGCATACCTTCACCCTCAAAACAGAACAAAATTAAAGAGTAATCCACCAGTGGAAATTTACCCTTTAGCTTCATAGTCATCTTGTCCTAAGCTTTAATTCTATTTTCCTTCTCTATCTATCCAAATTGCAAATTATCTCCCCATAGGGATACATGTCCCTTTAGCTTTGTGCATACAAGTTTCACTCTTTTAGGGTCTTTGATTTGCTCAAATTTGAAAATTTTCTCCTTATCTAATCCAATCAATCAATTATTCTAGGTAAGCTCCATGAGTAGGTAGGGGTTTTCATCTTTGGCCTACCTCTCCAATTTATCAATCCCCTACTAAGCCTCTCTTCTATGCCCTCAACTTCCTCAACTTCTTCATGTAGAGCATTTGCTTCCTATGTCTCCTCATCCACATCATGAATATCTGTTGCAGCCCTTTTGCTCTGAGCTTCTTCCATTGCATCCATTCTTGCTGACATGGCTCTCAACATCTCCGTAATATCATTAACAGTTTCTCTACACTTCACTTTGCCCCATGCTAGCAACCCAACTTCCCTTCTATGCACCATATTGTTGTTTTCTTGTGTAATTCTCCTTGTTACAATTCTATCCAACAAATTGTCTTTGTTGGAAATGTTTTTTACCTCACAGCAATTCTACCCAGCAAGCTCTCCTTGGTTGGAATTGCCGTTGGATCTCACATGCAGGTCTCAAACTTGCTCTAATACCAAGTTGGTGCAGCTCAAGTTGGCATGCAAACAATAACCACCAGGGTTGCCAGATCTAAACTCTTAGAGCACACAGCAAATGAATGTACATACACAGTGTTAAAAGAAACAAACACACAGTGGGAGGTAGCCAATTTGCACAAACAGCATTTATATTAATGCTCAAATTTTATCAATTTACATGCAAAATGCCTCAACGGGCTTCTCCATTGCTATTGTAACTGCAGGCCCAAATCTTCTTCCTCAAAACATTAAAAAGGAAATACATGCTAATCTTAGAGTCTCAACCAAGGTTACAAAAGTTCAAGAGAAATTTTACACCAAATTTAAAAAAGCCTGAGTTTCTTATTTCTTATTTTTGCTAAGCTCTTCCCTGCTCCCCTTTTTTTTCCTCTTCCTTTCCTTCTTTTCTATTCTCTTTTTCCTCTATTTCCTTCCATACCTCCTCCACTTCCCTTTCAAAAGTTTTGAAGCCCACCTCTTAAAGTTTCACCCACCATTTTAAATATAGCCAAGGCCTCACCAATAAACAGCCCAACTACTAAAATATTCACCGGAAATGTCACATGGTGATTTACCTTAAGGTCCCATCCAAGGGGAGACAATTCAACGGCTGAGCTGCCTGTGAGCATTACGGGGTTGATCCCCAAACTCTGCACAGCTGAGTGTATTCGGATCAGGAGAACATATCAATGACTCAGAGCTCCCCTCTCTCGCATTACCAAGGGACATTCCTGCATCACTTTAATTTGTCATGAAATATGACTATAAGACACCATATAACCTAGCCGACTAAAAATGGATGCCATAATCTGGGCTAACAAAGGCAAGAACGATTGTTTTGGTTTGCAATTAAGATTCTAGATTTTAGTTGTTAATGTAGAAGTCACCAGTAATCCCCACAAGAACAGAATCCTTTGTTGAAATGATGGAAACGACTTGTATCCCTAACAATGATTTCCCTTTTCACAATTTTGGAGATGAACTTGGTAGCAGTATGAAAGTCACTGCATACACGGAGGTTCTTTGATATCCAAATAAGGGTTGCAGGACTTGTGCTGATAAGTCCAAAAGCAATGGCTAGCCTCTCACTGACTGCAGAGTATGTATTCCTTCATTTCCTCCTCTACATCATGCAAGACAGTGTTTGTATTAGACATATACCCTGCCTCCTTCATCTGTCCACCCAAGGACTCTAACATAGCATCAATTTCACTAGATTGAGGATGCGATCTATCTGCCACAGCAAAAGCATGTAGCCTATTATTTACTTCAATCAAGCTGCATCCTAGTGTCTTTCTTAATCCCTTTTCTTGCATTATTGTCCTTATCCTTGCTACGACATCCCACTTGCCAGCTGCTGCATAGATGCTTGATAAGAGAGCATAGATTCTAGGATTTTCAGGCTCCATGTCAAAAAGGCAACCTGCCACACTTTCTCCTAGCTCTGAATTTTTGTGAATTCTGCAGGCACTAAGCAAGGTCCCCCATACTTCAGCATTGGGTTCTAATGGCATCTTTTTTATAAAGCCTTCTGCTTCATCAAGTTTTCCAGCACGTCCAAGAAGGTCAACCATGCATGCATAATGATCCATCCCAGGTGTGATGCAATATTCTTGGCTCATACTATTGAAATATTTCCAGCCCTGGTCTACCAAACCTGAATGGCTGCATGCATACAAAACACTTGTAAATGTGACGTGGTTTGGTTTCAAGCCCGTATGCTGCATTTCAGAAAAAAGTGCAAGAGCATCTGCACCATGCCCATGCATTCCACACCCTGCAATCATTGCACTCCATAATACAACGTCTCTTTCAGATGCTTTTTCAAATATGTGGCATGCCATTTCTAGACTTCCACACTTGGTATACATGTCAATGAGGGCAGTCCTCACACACATGTCAACTCGAGACCAATTCTAAATGTGTATCCATGAATGCATTTTCCTTGTTGCAGAAACGCCAAATGAGCACATGCTGGTAGCAAACTCACCACGGTTGCCTCGTCAGGTTTGGTGTCTACTAGTTGCATTTTACGGAAAAGTGATAAGGCCTCATTGGCATGACCATTATGAGCACATCCAGCAATCATTGCATTCCATGATACCACATTCCTTGTCAGCATTTTGTTAAACAACTGCCATGCAAGTCCTATATCTCCACATTTAATATACATATCTATGAGGGCTGTCCCAACAATAACATGGGACTCAAAACCACTTCTAATACTACAAGCATGGATAGACTGGCCTTGCTGTAGCGCGCCTAAATGAGCACACGAAGGGAACACCGTCCCCAGGGTGAGTGAATTAGGCTCGATGCCTGCAAGCTGCAATTGACCATACAGTTCCAAGGCTTCATTGCTATGACCATTCTGGGAGTATCCTCCAATCATTGCAATCCACGAAACCACATCTCTAATGGGTATTCTGTCAAAGATTTTGTATGCAACCTCTATACTCCAGCACTTACTATACATAGATATAAGAGAATTTCCTACTGGACCATCTGACTGAAAACCTTGTTTGATAACATAGCCATGGATGCATTTCCCCTCATGCAGAAATCCATACTCAGCAAACGCAGGAAGGATACTTACAATCGTGGCACGATCTGGTATAACTTCCTCTAGTTGCATCTGATGTAAAAGAGACAAAGCTTCAGTGCAATGCCCATTCTGGTTATACCCTATAATCATTGCATTCCATGACACCACAATTCTCTTAGACATTTTGTCGAACATTTGGCGGGCAAGGTCCATATCCCCGCACTTAGCATACATTGCTATAAGAGAATTTCCAACAAAAACATCTGACTCGAATCCATCTCTAAGTATGTGATAATGAATCTGCTTGCCCGCTTCCATAGCTGAGAGGGAAGCACATGACTTGATCACAAAGGGGAAAGTGAACTTATCAGGGCATATGCCCACATCTTGCATTTGTTTATAAAGTTTGAGCGCTTCTTCACACGGTCCACTGCAGGCATAGCCTCTAATCATCATGTTCCATAAGAATCCACTTCTTTGAGATATTTTGTCAAACACTTGGCATGCATCACCCATAGTTCTGCAAATGGCATAGAGGGCGGCCAGATTGGTTTCTAAATGGACGTTTTGGTATGGTCCAGTGACGAGCACATGGGCATGGAGCATTTTTCCCTGAGAGATTGATTTGCTGTTGGAGCAAGCTCGCAAGATGGATGGATAGTTGTTGATACTCGGAAAGGACTGGCACGTAAAAAAACTAGTGTTTGGTTGATGAGAATACCAATTGGATTGTTGTTCAGGAGCACCAGACAGATGAAGAAATGAGAACATTGTCTGTCTACCATTCCTAAATTGGTAATACAAGCTCTCAGATGATAATCCCAATCGCTCTAAAACGAGGTAATGTATGAGTTTGCTCGTACTACAAGTAACATGAGCCATGAAAATTCCGGTATGTGCAATTTCATTACAGAAAATAGCAGAAATCAGAGTGTTGTAGGTATGTATTTGCAATGTTCGAGAAAAAACTAGTCCAATAAAAAACGAAGTATCTTGTTTACGGCTGAAAACTAAAACATAGGCACTTTTCGCTTCAAGCAACAGTTGAATGTATACAGAATAACTTGTTTACGGCTGAAAACAAAAACAGAGGCACTTTTCACTTCAAGCAACAATTGAATCTATACAGAATACACCCCGATGCATTGATCGGTCAGATTACCATCCGTTTCTCTGGGCCGTTTTGCAAGTTTAAATCCAGTAGCCTAATAAATGATCATCATGGTTCCATTCTTACCATCATGAAAGAATACATGAGGAGGTAGACTTCCTCATAATGTTTATCTTCATAATATAATTTGATATAATAATAACTAATTTAATTAAACGATTCATGACAAAACGGCATAATTTATGACCTTATCAACTTGTCCTTTAGTGCTCTCATCCCCAAGACCGATGATCCTCAATCATTTGATGAATACATGCCTATCTTGTTATGCAATTGTGTCTACAAAATTATTGCAAAAGGTATTGCTATCCAACTCAACCTAATTCTATCTAAAAATATTTCCAAAGAGCAATTTGGATTCTTTGAATATTGCTATCAAACTCAGACCAATTCTATCCAAAAAAATTTCGAAGGAGCAATTTGGATTCCTAGAGAGCCGCCAAATTCATGAGGCCATCGAGGTGGCTCATGAGGGCCTTCATAGCATAAAGATGCGGAAGTTAAAATGAATTGTGGCTAAAATAGATCTCTTAAAAGCTGATGACAGATTCAGCTAGGTCTACATCCAGATGATTCTCGCTCACCTTAGATTTGAGATGCCTTTCATGAACTAGGTCATGAGTTGTGTCACATCTGTCACATTTGTTATTTTGATCAATGGCTCAACCTCTCATTTTTTTCATGCATAAAGAGGATTAACGTGGGGCTGACCACTATCCCCTCATCTCTTCCTTTTGGCTATAGAAGGACTCAACATACTCTTATTGGTGGCGAAGCGGAGGGGTGATCTCAAGGGGATCGAGGTTGCAAACAATTTATTCATTACACACTTGCTCTTTGTGGATCATGTATTAATTTTTTGTAATGGGCCACGACAAGACATGGATGTTGTTAAAGAGGCTCTCACTTTATTTTAGGAAACTACTATCATGCTTGTTAATATTAAAAAAGCCACTCTCTCTCATTCTAGTAGGTTAAGCGGCAAAGTTAGGAGGACTCAGAATATTTTCCCTTACTTTGTCAAATATTTTCAAGGCAATCTCAAATATCTCGGTTTCCATTTAAAACCAAACTCATAAAGGAACACTAATTAGAGATGGCTAGGGCCAAGATTGAAAAAAGACTTAAACATTGGAGTTTCAAATGCCTCTCACATGACATATGGTTATATTTAACCGAGGGGCGGGATATATAATATTTGGGGTTTTTGTATATTTATAATAATACGGGAATGGGTAATGTTGCTTTATATAGGGGAATTACATAATAATGTGGATTAGTGGTTGGTATGACTTTGTGAAATGCGCGCTAAGTTTACATTTTTTTTATTTTTTTATTTTTTACAAATGTTAAAAACCTTTGCAACAAGTAAAGGTATGAACATGTTTCAAAGCTTAACCAAGTCAATTATGATATATGACACCTATTGGTATAGGGGCATAACAGTAGCTAAGTCTGAAATGAAGGAAGCCAAAAGTCCCACAGTGAATAAAGGTAATCGAAGTATGAGAAAGAGGAAGCCGAAGTCTGCAGTTCCTCAATTATAGAAGGAAGCCGAAGTTCTACAATTCCACAAAAATGAAAGGAGGCCGAAGTTTGGAATTCCACAGAGATGAAAGGAGACCGAGGTCTGCAATAGAAGATGGCCCACGTCATGAAGACTTTGACCTTAAAATTCAGTGATGTTCATTGAAGATTAAAGAGGTTGACTTGATGGAGGGAAGGAGGTCGTTGTCTTGGTCTTGGTTGTCTAACTTTCATATGAATTTATTGAAGGAAGAGTTCTTCGCTGGGTTTTCTCCTAGATAGTGGTTTTTCCTTGGTTGAGCACCTATATCATGTGTTCTTTGGTGTCTTTGTGTTTTTGGCAATTGTCTTGATGATAATAACATAACTACTAAGAAGGTCAACCATGCATGCATAATGATCCATCCCAGGTGTGATGCAATATTCTTGGCTCATGCTATTGAAATATTTCCAGCCCTCGTCTACCAAACCTGAATGGCTGCATGCATACAAAACACTTGTAAAGGTGACGTTGTTTGGTTTCAAGCCCATATGCTGCATTTCAGAAAAAAGTGCAAGAGCATCTGCACCATGCCCATGCATTCCACACCCTGCAATCATTGCACTCCATAATACAACGTCTCTTTCAGATGCTTTTTCAAAGATGTGGCGTGCCATTTCTAGACTTCCACACTTGGCATACATGTCAATGAGGGCAGTCCTCACACACATGTCCAACTCGAGACCAATTCTGAATGTGTATCCATGAATGCATTTTCCTTGTTGCAGAGACGCCAAATGAGCACATGCTAGTAGCAAACTCACCACGGTTGCCTCATCAGGTTTGGTGTCTACTAGTTGCATTTTACGGAAAAGTGATAAGGCCTCATTGGCATGGCCATTATGAGCACATCCAGCAATCATTACATTCCATGATACCACATTCCTTGTCGGCATTTTGTTAAACAACTGCCATGCAAGTCCTATATCTCCACATTTAATATACATATCTATGAGGGTTGTCCCAACAATAACATGGGACTCAAAACCACTTCTAATACTACAAGCATGGATAGACTGGCCTTGATGTAGCGCGCCTAAATGAGCACACAAAGGGAGCACCGTCCCCAGGGTGAGTGAATTAGGCTTGATGCCTGCAAGCTGCAATTGACCATAGAGTTCCAAGGCTCCATCCATTGCTATGACCATTCTGGGAGTATCCTCCAATCATTGCAGTCCATGAAACCACATCTCTATTGGGTATTCTGTCAAAGATTTTGTATGCAACCTCTATACTCCAACACTTACTATACATAGATATAAGAGAATTTCCTACTGTACCATCTGATTGAAAACCTTGTTTGATAACATAGCCATGGATGCATTTCCCCTCATGCAGAAATCCATACTCAGCAAACGCAGGAAGGATACTTACAATCGTGGCACGATCTGGTATAACTTCCTCTAGTTGCATCTGATGTAAAAGAGCCAAAGCTTCAGTGCAATGCCCATTCTAGTTATACCCTGTAATCATTGCATTCCATGACACCACAGTTCTCTTAGACATTTTGTCGAACACTTGGTGGGCAAGGTCCATATCCCCGCACTTAGCATACATTGCTATCAGAGAATTTCCAACAAAAACATCTGACTCGAATCCATCTTTGAGTATGTGATAATGAATCTGCTTGCCCGCTTCCATAGCTGATAGGGAAGCACATGACTTGATCACAAAGGGGAAAGTGAACTTATCAGGGCATATGCCCACATCTTGCATTTGTTTATAAAGTTTGAGCGCTTCTTCACACGGTCCACTGCAGGCATAGCCTCTAATCATCATGTTCCATAAGAATCCACTTCTTTGAGATATTATGTCAAACACTTGGCATGCATCACCCATAATTCTGTAAATGGCATAGAGAGCGGCCAGATTGGTTTCTAAATGGACGTTTTGGTATAGTCCAGTGACGAGCACATGGGCATGGAGCATTTTTCCCTGAGAGATTGATTTGTTGTTGGAGCAAGCTCGCAAGAGGGATGCATAGTTGTTGATACTCGGAAAGGACTGGCACGTAAATAAACTAGTGTTTGGTTGATGAGAATACCAATTGGATAGTTGTTCAGGAGCACCAGACAGATGAAGAAATGAGAACATTGTCTGTCTACCATTCCTAAATTGGTAATACAAGCTCTCAGATGATCATCCCAATCGCTCTAAAACGAGGTAATGTATGAGTTTGGTCGTACTACAAGTAACATGAGCCATGAAAATTCTGGTATGTGCAATTTCATGACAGAAAATAACAGAAATCATAGTGTTGTACGTATGTACTTGCAATGTTCGAGAAAAAACTAGTCCAAGAGAATCTCAAATATCTCGGCTTCCATTTAAAACCAAACTCATACAGGAACACTAATTAGAGATGGCTAGGGCCAAATATTTTCAAGAGAATCTCAAATATTTTCAAGAGAATCTCAAATATCTCAGTTTCCATTTAAAACCAAACTCATACAGGAACACTAATTAGAGATGGCTAGGGCCAAGATTGAAAAAAGACTTAAACATTGGAGTTTCAAATGCCTCTCACATGATATATGGTTATATTTAACCGAGGGGCGGCATATATAATATTTGGGGTTTTTGTATATTTATAATAATACGGGAATGGGTAATGTTGCTTTATATAGGGGAATTACATAATAATGTGGATTAGTGGTTGGTATGACTTTGTGAAATGCGCGCTAAGTTTACATTTTTTTATTTTTTTATTTTTTACAAATGTGAAAAACCTTTGCAACAAGTAAAGGTATGAACATATTTCAAAGCTTAACCAAGTCAATTATGATATATGACACCTATTGGTATAGGGGCATAACAGTAGCTAAGTTTGAAATGAAGGAAGCCGAAAGTCCCACAGTGAATAAAGGTAATCGAAGTCTGAGAAAAAGGAAGCCGAAGTCTGCAGTTCCTCAATTATAGAAGGAAGCCGAAGTTCTGCAATTCCACAAAAATGAAAGGAGGCCGAAGTCTGGAATTCCACAGAGATGAAAGGAGACCAAGGTCTGCAATAGAAGATGGCCCACGTCATGAAGACTTTGACCTTAAAATTCAGTGATGTTCATTGAAGATTAAAGATGCTGACTTGATCGAGGGAAGGAGGTCGTTGTCTTGGTCTTGGTTGTCTAACTATCATATGAATTTATTGAAGGAAGAGTTCTTCACTGGGTTTTCTCCTAGATAGTGGTTTTGCCTTGGTTGAGCACCTATATCATGTGTTCTTTGGTGTCTTTGTGTTTTTGGCAATTGTCTTGATGATAATAACATAACTACTAAGAAGAAGAAAATAATAAATCACAAGAAATTGTCAAATAGTAGAGAAATCAAATTAAACAAAGGCTGCCCCAGATTTCTCAACACTCATCACTATCTAACGAACAACATATAAAATTATTTGATGCATACCTTCACCCTCAAAACAGAACAAAATTAAAGAGTAATCCACCAGTAGAAATTTACCCTTTAGCTTCCTAGTCATCTTGTCCTAAGCTTTAATTCTATTTTCCTTCTCTATCTATCCAAATTGCAAATTATCTCCCCATAGGGATACATATCCCTTTAGCTTTGTGCATACAAGTTTCACTCTTTTAGGGTCTTTGATTTGCTCAAATTTGAAAATTTTCTCCTTATCTACTCCAATCAATCAATTCTTCTAGGTAAGCTCCATGAGTAAGTAGGGGTTTTCATCTTTGGCCTACCTCTCCAATTTTTCAATGCCCTATTAAGCTTCTCTTCTATTCCCTCAACTTCCTCAACTTCTTCATGTAGAGCCTTTGCTTCCTATGTCTCCTCATCCACATCATGAATATCTGTTGCAGTCTTTTTTCTTTGAGCTTCTTCCATTGCATCCATTCTTGCTGACATGGCTCTCAACATCTCCATAATATCATTAACAGTTTCTCTACACTTCACTTTGCCCCATGCTAGCAATCCAACTTCCCTTCTATGCACCATATTGTTGTTTTCTTGTGTAATTCTCCTTGTTACAATTCTATCCAACAAATTCTCCTTGTTGGAAATGTTTTTTACCCCACAGCAATTCTACCCAGCAAGCTCTCCTTGGTTGGAATTGCCCTTGGATCTCACATGCAGGTCTCAAACTTGCTCTAATACCAATCTGGTGCAGCTCAAGTTGGCATGCAAACAATAACCACCAGGGTTGCCAGATCTAAACTCTTAGAGCACACAGCAAATGAATGTACATACGCAGTGTTTAAAAGAAACAAACACACAGTGGGAGGTAGCCAATTTGCACAAACAGCATGTCTATTAATGCTCAAATTTTATCAATTTACATGCAAAATGCCTCAACGGGCTTCTCCATTGCTATTGTAACTGCAGGCCCAAATCTTCTTCCTCAAAACACTAAAAAGGCAATACATGCTAATCTTAGAGTCTCAGCCAAGTTTACAAAAGTTCAAGAGAAATTTTACACCAAATTTAAAAAAGCCTGAGTTTCTTATGTCTTATTGTTGCTAAGCTCTTCCCTGCTCCCCTTTTTTTTCCTCTTCCTTTCCTTCTCTTCTATTCTCTTTTTCCTTTATTTCCTTCCATACCTCCTCCACTTCCCTTTCAAAATTTTTGAAGCCCACCTCTTAAAGTTTCACCCACCATTTTAAATATAGCCAAGGCCTCACCAATAAACAGCCCAACTACTAATTAATTCACCAGAAATGTCACGTGGTGATTTACCTTAAGGTCCCATCCAGGGGGAGACAATTCAACGGCTGAGCTGCCTGCGAGCATTAAGGGGTTTATCCCCAAACTCTGCACAGCTGAGTGTATTCGGATCTGGAGAACATATCAATGACTTAGAGCTCCCCTCTCTCGCATTACCAAGGGACGTTCCTGCATCACTTTAATTTGTCATGAAATATGACTATAAGACAGCATATAACCTAGCCGACTAAAAATGGATGCCATAATCTGGGCTAACAAAGGCAAGAACGATTGTTTTGTTTTGCAATTAAGCTTCTAGATTTTAGTTGTTAATGTAGAAGTCACCAGTAATCCCCACAAGAACAGAATCCTTTGTTGAAATGATGGAAACGACTTGTATCCCTAACAATGATTTCCCTTTTCACAATTTTGGAGATGAACTTGGTAGCAGTATGACAGTCACTGCATACACGGAGGTTCTTTGTTATCCGAATAAGGGTTGCAGGACTTGTGCTGATAAGTCCAAAAGCAATGGCTAGCCTCTCACTGTGACTGCAGAGTATGTATTCCTTCATTTCCTCCTCTACATCATGCAAGACAGTGTTTGTATTAGACATATACCCTGCCTCCTTCATCTGTCCAGCCAAGGACTCTAACATAGCATAAATTTCATTAGATTGAGGATGCAATCTATCTGCCGCAGCAAAAGCATGTAGCCTATTATTTACTTCAATCAAGCTGCATCCTAGTGTCTTTCTTAATCCCTTTTCTTGCATTATTGTCCTTATCCTTGCTACGTCATCCCACTTGCCAGCTGCTGCATAGATGCTTGATAAGAGAACATAGATTCTAGGATTTTCAGGCTCCATGTCAAAAAGGCAACCTGCCACACGTTCTCCTAGCTCTGAATTTTTGTGAATTCTGCAGGCACTAAGCAAGGTCCCCCATACTTCAGCATTGGGTTCTAATGGCATCTTTTTTATAAAGCCTTCTGCTTCATCAAGTTTTCCAGCACGTCCAAGAAGGTCAACCATGCATGCATAATGATCCATCCCAGGTGTGATGCAATATTCTTGGCTCATGCTATTGAAATATTTCCAGCCCTCGTCTACCAAACCTGAATGGCTGCATGCATACAAAACACTTGTAAAGGTGACGTGGTTTGGTTTCAAGCCCGTATGCTGCATTTCAGAAAAAAGTGCAAGAGCACCTGCACCATGCCCATGCATTCCACACCCTGCAATCATTGCACTCCACAATACAACGTCTCTTTCAGATGCTTTTTCAAATATGTGGCGTGCCATTTCTAGACTTCCACACTTGGCATACATGTCAATGAGGGCAGTCCTCACACACATGTCCAACTCGAGACCAATTCTGAATGTGTATCCATGAATGCATTTTCCTTGTTGCAGAGACGCCAAATGAGCACATGCTGGTAGCAAACTCACCACGGTTGCCTCGTCAGGTTTGGTGTCTACTAGTTGCATTTTACGGAAAAGTGATAAGGCCTCATTGGCATGGCCATTATGAGCACATCCAGCAATCATTGCATTCCATGATACCACATTTCTTGTCGGCATTTTGTTAAACAACTGCCATGCAAGTCCTATATCTCCACATTTAATATACATATCTATGAGGGCTGTCCCAACAATAACATGGGACTCAAAACCACTTCTAATACTACAAGCATGGATAGACTGGCCTTGCTGTAGCGCGCCCAAATGAGCACACGAAGGGAGCACCGCCCCCAGGGTGAGTGAATTAGGCTTGATGCCTGCAAGCTGCATTTGACCATAGAGTTCCAAGGCTTCATTGCTATGACCATTCTGGGAGTATCCTCGAATAATTGCAGTCCACGAAACCACATCTCTATTGGGTATTCTGTCAAAGATTTTGTATGCAGCCTCTATACTCCAGCACTTACTATACATAGATATAAGAGAATTTCCTACTGGACCATCTGACTGAAAACCTTGTTTGATAACATAGCCATGGATGCATTTCCCCTCATGCAGAAATCCATACTCAGCAAACGCAGGAAGGATACTTACAATCGTGGCACGATCTGGTATAATTCCCTCTAGTTGCATCTGATGTAAAAGAGCCAAAGCTTCAGTGCAATGCCCATTCTGGTTATACCCTGTAATCATTGCATTCCATGACACCACAGTTCTCTTAGACATTCTGTCGAACACTTGGCGGGCAAGGTCCATATCCCCGCACTTAGCATACATTGCTATAAGAGAATTTCCTACAAAAACATCTGACTCGAATCCATCTCTGAGTATGTGATAATGAATCTGCTTGCCCGCTTCCATAGCTGATAGGGAAGCACATGACTTGATCACAAAGGGGAAAGTGAACTTATCAGGCCATATGCCCACCTCTTGCATTTGTTTATAAAGTTTGAGCGCTTCTTCACACGGTCCCCTGCAGGCATAGCCTCTAATCATCATGTTCCATAAGAATCCACTTCTTTGAGATATTTTGTCAAACACTTGGCGTGCATCACCCATAGTTCCGCAAATGGCATAGAGGGCGGCCAGATGGGTTTCTAAATGGACGTTTTGGTATAGTCCAGTGATGAGCAGATGGGCATGGAGCATTTTTCCCTGAGAGATTGATTTGCTGTTGGAGCAGGCTCGCAAGAGGGATGCATAGTTGTTGATACTCGGAAAGGACTGGCACGTAAATAAACTAGTGTTTGGTTGATGAGAATACCAATTGGATAGTTGTTCAGGAGCAACAGACAGATGAAGAAATGAGAACAGTGTCTGTCTACCATTCCTAAATTGGTAATACAAGCTCTCAGATGATAATCCCAATCGCTCTAAAACGAGGTAATGTATGAGTTTGCTCGTACTAAAAGTAACATGAGCCATGAAAAATCCGGTATGTGCAATTTCATGACAGAAAATAGCAGAAATCAGAGTGCTGTATGTATGTACTTGCAATGTTCGAGAAAAAAACTAGTCCAATAGAAAACGAAGTATCTTGTTTACGGCTGAAAACTAAAACATAGGCACTTCCGCTTCAAGCAACAGTTGAATGTATACAAAATAACTTGTTTACGGCTGAAAACAAAAACAGAGGCACTTTTGGCTTCAAGGAACAGTTGAATCTATACAGAATACACCCCGATGCATTGATCGGTCAGATTACCATCCATTTCTCTGGGCCGTTTTGCAAGTGTAAATCCAGTAGCCTAATAAATGATCATCATGGTTCCATTCTTGCCATCATGGAAGAATACATGAGGAAGTAGTCAGCCTCATAATGTTTATCTTCATAATATAATTTGATATAATAATAACTAATTTATTTAAACGACTCAGGGCAAAACGGCATAATTTATGACCTTATGAACTTGACCTCTAGTGCTCTCATCCCCAAGACCGATGATCCTCAATCATTAGATGAATCACTGCCTATCTTGTTATGCAATTTTCTCTACAAAATTATTGCTAAAGGTATTGCTATCCAACCTAGACCAATTCTATCTAAAAATATTTCCAAAAAGCAATTTGGATTTTTTGAATATTGCTATCAAACTCAAACCAATTTTATCCAAAAAAATTTCGAAGGAGCAATTTGGATTCCTAGAGGGCCGCCAAATTCATGAGGCCATCGGGGTGGCTCATAAGGGCCTTCATAGCATAAAGATGCAGAAGTTAAAATGAATTGTGGCTAAAATAGATCTCTTAAAAGCTTATGACAGATTCAGCGGGGTCTACATCTAGATGATTCTTGCTCGCCTTAGATTTGAGATGCCTTTCGTCAACTAGGTCATGAGTTGTGTCACATCTGTCACATTTGCTATTTTGATCAATGGCTCAACCTCTCATTTTTTTCATGCATAAAGAGGATTGACATGGGCCTGCCCACTATCCCCTCTTCTCTTCCTTTTGGCTGCAGAAGGACTCAACATACTCTTATTGGCGGCGAAGCGGAGGGGTGATCTCAAGGGGATCAAGGTTGCAAACAATTTATTCATTACACACTTTGCTCTTTGTGGATGATGTATTAATTTTTTGTAATGGGCCACGACAAGACATGGATGTTGTTAAAGAGGCTCTCACTTTATTTCAGGAAGCTACTATCATGCTTGTTGATATTAAAAAAGCCACTCTCTCTCATTCTGGTAGGTTAAGAGGCAAAGTTAGGAGCACTCAAAATATTTTCCCTTACGTTGTCAAATATTTTATAGGTATGGGGGTTTACGCAGTGCATTATATTAGATATCATTTTGGGATTCAACTGCGTTAAGTAAGTCATTCACGTATGACCATTTCCATGAGAGGTAGTCATTACTGACTAATTTCTCATGATTTTTGAATAGTTCACTTAGCACTCATTGCATCGGTGCTAAGTGAACTATTCAAAAATCATGAGAAATTAGTCAGTTATGACTACCTCTCATGGAAATGGTCATACGTTGAATGACTTACTTAACGCAGTTGAATCCCAAAATGATATCTAATATAATGCACTGCGTAATCCCCCATACTTAAATTCAAAAAGAGTCAAGGGATCTCTACTTGAATGGTTCATGAGGCACAATACTTGCTAAGGTTTTGCAAATGGGGTAGCAAGCTAAGTGGGCTTGATTGTGGAAAAACTCCACAGTTAAGCGCGCTTGAGCCAGAGGAGTTCTGGGATGGGTGACCTCCTGGGAATTCCTGGTTACCGGGTGCAAGCCCCGGAAGTGATGATTGATGTTATGTGATTCGTTCTCGACATTTCACTAGTTTCAATCCCACTTCTTCACCCCTTTGAGCATCACTCGATGCAATGAGTGCTAAGTGAACTATTCAAAAATCATGAGAAATTAGTCAGTTATGACTACCTCTCATGGAAATGGTCATACGTGAATGACTTACTTAACGCAGTTGAATCCCAAAATGATATCTAATATTTTATAGGTGTTACACATTATTTTTTCATTCCTCATGTTCACTTCCCGTGCCATATCCTGAAGTGCCAAAACATTGACTATTGTGCAGCATATCCATCATGATATACAGATCATAGCCTCCCTGAAGAATCAAAGGAAAACTGCTTTGAATCCATTTTGAAGAAGGTTGCCTAAAAACCTAATTGTTGATATCAGCGCGTTTTTCTCCACTACTTGCCTATGTTGATGACAAGTTGCTCAGTTATACGCTCGCACTGCCAGCGTGGGTTTTCATAAGAAAACCTGCGTTGAACCTCTTATGGTAGGGTTTCCCAAACTGGAGGAGAAGCTTCGCTCACTAGAACCTTCGGGAACAACGAGCTGGATATTGGTTATTGTTGATATGGTTGAGCTCTCTCATTTGGGTCTCTTGATCTTATCATCATGGGTTTTCCCCTTGAGATGTGGACCTTCCTCCCTCTTTTGTGGATCCCTAACTCCCTCTCCCTTCCTATAAATTCACTCTCTTCCATCCCCAAATGGTTGGTCTGTGACTATTACATCCTTATGCTGAGATTATGCTTACATGCTACTCATTCTAGCTTGGAGAAGAAGTGTTTGAAAAGTCTTTGCTTGGACTTGGACATCAACCAAAAGGAAAACTCCAACATCAAGGCATAGGTTGTATGCTTCCCTTTTTAGTTTCTTAATATATACATCTAATGTTCACTTTCCATAATTGTGTAAATGCTTATGCTATTATGGTGGGCTGGTTGTAGGTGTTAAGGATAATCGTTCAAAACGAGAAACTATTCCTTCAAGTTCGTGTGGAACTTCTTCTCGGTTTTCCTTTGGAGTATCAGTCATCAACCTCCAAATTGAGCTATTCTGCTAAAATAGCAGACTTATTTAATTTACCCGGTATATGGCAAAACTTCAAATTTTCCACGAAACCAAAAGGAATTAAAACCCCAATTCATAACCTTATCGCGTTCGAAATTTAAATTAACTCACATGCATCTTCTGATGCGATCACTGTTAGGTCTGACCCCTTCAACCAAACGGTCACGATTAACTGAGCTATTAACTCGGTTTTATAAATTATCACGTCCGATTTTGGAATTAACGTTTGCGTTTGTTGGCACACAATAACCATTAGATCTGTTGGTTTGTCTGATCGGACGATCCTGATCTTCTTCTAGGTTTCTTGCAAATTTGTCAGGTTTCCTCATTTCGCCAGACTTAGCACTTCCGCCAAGTTTATTTCTCATCTGTCAAATTCGGGATATTGCTAACTAACTCTGTGATTTCAAAATACATTCAAGTTATTTCAATGCACATTGAGTGAAGATTTAGATGCGACAATACAAGATTATACAAAATCTAATTCTAAAGGGCTCAAACTGGAAATCAACAAAACTCATAAATATTTCGAAGGAAATTAAAACCTCTAGGATTTGACCATTCATGCTCAATACTCACGGAGATATAGAGAGATTCCAAATTTTACATTCCAATCCTCCTTAGCCAAAATCCCATTCTACTAATTCAACACTTACATAAATACCTATTCATACAACAATTAGATCCTAAATCAATGGATTGAATCTACTTAATCCTAGATAATATCTAATTTGCATGATATTCTTCTCAAGAATCTCAACTAAGCCTAAATATTTGAATTAATTACAAGATAATTCAAATCCGTTAATTCCAACTCAAATCCTATCTAGAAAGCTTTGTAAAGTGACAACTAAAGGATCCCACTCCTTTGCTTGTAATTTTTTTTTTTTGTATTTTTGAAATAAAATTCGAAATCTTTTATTTTCAAGCCTCATGCTCCTGCATCAGACTCCTGAGGACAAAATTCTCCATGGGCTCCTATCCATGAGCTCTTCTACAGAACTGCCAAACTTTTGTAGCGTGGCATCTGTCATCCAAGTAGCATCAGCAATGGGTTGATCCTTCCACTTGATCAAATACTGAAAATACTCCTATCCTCTTGTGTTTTTAAACAATCTCTTATCTAAAATCATTTATGGTTGCAATGCCTTTGCTATAGGTAACTATTTTACCCAGTCAACCTCTTGTTCTTATGTATCTTCTGTTGTATCATCTACATTTCCATTTTCATACCTGTACAAATCAACAACATTGAAAATTGGAGATATTCCAATGTCAAGGGGTGATTTAATTTTATATGCATTTGCAGAAAATTTCCTCAAGGCTCTGCATGGTCCAATTTTCTTAAATTTTAACTTGTTATATTCCCTTTTTGGAAATCTTTCCTTCCTTAGGTGTGCCAAAACCAAATCTCCAACCTCAAAATTAACTTCTCTCTTCTTCAAATATGCTCTACTCTTGTACTTTATGTTGCTATCCTGTAACTATTGTTTTATGATCCAGATTTAAACAGGAATGCAACAAAATACAGAGATAACCATAAACACAGAGATGTAGCGGAAATAATACTTCATTTCATTAATGTAAAATACTGAAATATGCTTACAAACAACAATGGAAATAAACCAGTTGGGCGATGGTAGCTTATCTCTGAGAAGAGATGTGGCGGCTACATGCCTCTGAAATGTGTCACAATGAGGCTCGAAGGCCTATTTATTGTTGGGAAACAATGGAAAACCCTAAACGTCCAAAAACATAACCCTAGAAGATGAAACGCCAAACTGTGGGCCCCGTTTGGGTAAATTGGTACATCAACTTCCCGTGGTCGTAACTTTGGCATATGATCTCTGTTTGACATGCACAATATCTCGTTAGAAAGATCTATCTGAGAACTACAACTTTGGGAAGAGAAACATCAGTCCATCGACTCATGTTGCTCCCAGTTTTCCCAGAAAACGTCATTTAGGGCCTCAAAACGACTCTGAAAGTTTAGGACCCGAAAAACTGCTAAAAATAATAAACTGTGCTACAATTAAGGAAACTGAAAAGCTGAAAGAAACAATGGTGGGGGTCCAAGTGGACTTGGCAGGTGGCCACCAATATCCATCTGGATCATTCCTCCCCCTTTAGGAAGCAATGGTCCCCATTGTGTTGAGTTCCTCCATTAGATGAGGAAACTTACGTTGAACTTGGTCCCTGGTGAGCCACTTGCCCTGTTGAAGGAGTTGGTCTGCTTTGACAACTCGATACAATTGGATATTATATTGGCGAGTGTGCTTGATCTGTGTGTCCATGATCCGATCAGTTGCAGCTTGTTCCATGCAATCTGGATTTAACTATGTGGGTGTGTGTTGTTTTGCAATGTCAGATGTGTCTAGTAATGGTGGGAAGTATGGCAGAAGGCGATCGACATTGAACACTGGGTGTAGGCCAAGGAATTGGAGAATGTTGAGCTCAAATGCATTGTCTCCCATAACCTTGGTAATGGTGTAAGGACCATATCGGAGTGTTATGAGTTTTTGATAGGCTTCGATAAGGCGTTCCTTTTGCAAATGCAATGAAACTTTGTCGCCCGCCTAAAACTTGTGTGGCACCCAAGGTTGATCATGTCACTGCTTGTACTTGGCATTTGATTTCTCTAGAATGTCATGGACCTGCTGGCGAATATGTTGGATGTGCTCAATGAAGTTGTTTGCCTTATCTGTTTCGGATTGGACATGAGCTGAATCTGCGTGAGTAGCCGCAAATGGCATGGCCACATCAATGGGACGTAGTGGCTGGAATCCCAAGCCCACCTACAAAGGGCTATGGCCAGTTGAGCTGTGAAGAGCCCGGTTGTAGTTGTGCTGAACATAGGGGAGGCTCTCATCCCAAGTGCATGGATGCTTTGAGTTGTACATGCATAGAATGTGTATGATCATCCTGTTGACAACCTCTGTCTGGCCATCAATTTGAGGATGGAAGGTTGTGGACTTAGTGAGTTTGGTGTCCAGCATCGACCAGAGACTGGACCAAAATGTACTGAGGAACCTGTTGTCCTGATCTGAGATAATAGACTGTGGGATCCCAAAGTGTATCCACACTCGTTTAAAGAAGATTTTAGCAGTGGCTTCTACTGTGATATTCTTCTTGCAGGCTGCCATAATGGCCATCTTCGAGAACCTATCGACAACCACAAAAACGCAGTCATTTCCATGCTTAGTGGAAGGAAGGCCTAACATGTAATCCATGGAGATGCATTCCAAAGTTCAACTAGGGGTAGGCAGTGGGGTATAGAGGCCTTGCTTCTTAATGGTCGGTTTGGCAATGGCGCAAGCAGTGCATGATCTGATGTACTTCCTAACATCCTGTCGAAGATTCAGCCAATAGAAATACTTCTGCAGTATTGCCACCATTTTCTCGACCCCAAAATTCTCAACAGCCCGACTGTAGTGTGATTCCCAAATCATCTTGGCATGCTCGCTTGAAGGAACATAAAGGTGACCCAGGTAGAATAATAGGGCATCCTGGAGGTGAAAATTTGGAACATGCTAACCCTCCAAGAGTGTCTGGTATGTGTGGCCAAATTCTGGGTCGCTTTGGTAGAGAAGTGGCCAATCAGAGGTCTTGTGCCCACAAGAGTTGAGCACGATGGTTAATGCCATGATCGGTGGTCGACTGAGGCAATCTGCAACATTATTGGTGCTGCCCTTTTTATACTTGGTATTCAAATGGAACTATTGCAGGTATGTGGAAAACTTCTAATGGCGATCATTCTGCAATTTCCCTTGGGTTTGTATGAACTGCAGGGATCGGTGGTCTGTGTGGATGACCGTTTCCTACCCCAAAGTGTAATGCATCCATTGTTGGTAGGCCTGCACAATGGAATACATCTCTTTTTCATAAGTGGGATACTTTCGGATTGTGTCTGAAAATGTCTCACTGTGATATGCCACTGGATGCTCGTGCTAAGTAAGCACTGCCCCAATAGCATAGTCAGAGGCATCTATCTCAACCTCAAATGGTTGTTGCAAGTATGATAATGCGAGCAGTGGTGCCATGCAAAGGTGATATTTCAACTCTGTGAATGCCTTCTGTTGAGATTCAGAACAAAAGAATTTTGCTTTCGCTCCTCCCTTGGTGACTTGACTCAAAGGCCAAGTGAAATGAGAAAATCCCAACACGAACCTGTGATAGAAGTTGTCAAGACCTAGAAAGTTACGAAGCTCTGTCAGAGTGGTTAGAGATGGGCAATCCCAAATGACTTGGATCTTGGCTGGATCCACATGCACCCCCTATTCATCAATAATGTGTCCCAGATACTGAACCTGGGTCATGCCAAAAGTGCATTTCTCCAAATTGGCACATAACTTGTGTTGTTGCAGTGTTTGGAGAACTCGTCGGATGTGGTGGAGGTGCTCTTCCCAAATCTAGCTGAAGATACGGAGGTCATCCAAGTATATCACTACAAATGAGTTGGTGAATGGCTGCAAGATGTCATCCATTAGCCTCATGAAGGTTACAGGAGCATTCATCAATCTGAAAGGCATAACCAACCATTCGAAAAGGCCCTCCTTGGCTTTGAAGGCAGTCTTCCACACATTGGAGGGTTCGATTGGTACCTGGTGATATCCTGACTTCAAATCGATCTTGTTGAAATATATCCCCCCTTTAGTTGGTCTAGGAGGTCATCAATCCATGGGATCTGGTACCTATTACCGACAATGATCTTGTTCAGCGCCCGATAGTCAATACAGAGTCTCCAAGTCCCATCCTTCTTCTGTACCAACATGATTGGGCTCCCACAGGGTGATGAACTCAGACGGATGTGACCTTTCTCTAGCAGCTCCTGAACCTAACTCTTGATTTCATCGTTCTCTAGAATGGAGCATCTATAGATTGGTCCATTGGGCAGCGGTGCACCTGGGGTCAGATCGATGGAGTGCTTGACCTGACAATGCAGAGGAACCCCTGTGGGGGAGGTGAATATATCCTCATACTCCTCCACGACCTTGTCCATATGTAGTTGTCGTGTGGAGGGGCCCTATCTGGAGGTCATGGCCACCGTCTTCTTCTTTCCTTGAGGGCATATCATCAGGAAAACAAATTTCCTGATTTTGGAAATGAGCTTATTACATTGTTTTGCAATAACCAAAGAGATGGTGGTAGGTGGTGCTACCTCCGGTATCCTATACAATTTATTTCCCAAAGTAACAATAACAGCACGGGGCCTTGATTCATACACAGCATGTCGCTTCCACAAGTATGGTTGTCCTAATAATACATCACAAACTTCAAGGGGAGCAATGTCACACAATACCTCATCTGTGAAGGGCTTGATGTTGTATGGAAGGCAACACTGCTGGCTCACGCGAAGATCTCGTCCTTGGTGAAGCCACAGGATGGTGTATGGTTGTGGATGTGTTGTGGTTGGTAAGCCGAGATGCTTCATGACCTTTTTTGAAATGAGGTTCTTTTGGCTTCGGCCATCGACAATGAATTGTAGCGGGAAGTCCTTTACCCACATTTGGGAGTGAAAGAGACGCTTCTTCTCCTCTGGATCTTCAGGTTCCTCCTTCTATATCTTCGTGGTGGCAACGGTGGTGTAGGGCTCCACATCGATAATCTGCTTCCCTTTGTCATTCCCTTTGTCAGGTTCTGACTCAGAGTTGGAACATGCATCTGATTCTGAAACCTTCAACTCGGCCACCAATGACTGGTTGGCCCGACACTCACTTGTGTTGTCGGTGGAGCTCTTATGGAACTCGCACCACTTTCCCGTGTCCTTTTTCGGCTTCATGACATTGTTCTTTGCTTGCATCTTTGGCGGGTTGTCTTGGGCTGCCCCGCCTTGGCTTTGTCCTTTGTTCTGCAGTTTGGGGGCACCTTTCCCTTGCTTTGGATTCGCAAATCCAAAGTCTCGCTTCTTTTGTTTAAACTTCTTCTCGACCTTGACGGCATATCGAAATGTCGTGCTGAGCGAGGGGATGTTCAGGAATTATATTTCTTCCTGGATGTACTTGTGTAGGCAGCCATGGTATTTGAGTACCAAATGCTACTCCGAATCCTTGATACCCAACTTTGTGCGAAGGGTATGGAAAATATTGGTAAACTCTGACATGTCTTGGTCCCTCCCCTGTCGCAGCGTGGTCCACTTTATGTATTGATCCTTATAGCTTTCGACAGGGTAGCACTGCTTCTTGATGGCATCCGAGAATGAATCCCAAGTGGGTACGGCTGAAAATAGTGATCTTGTACTTTCATCCTTCTGCTCGCAATAGGTTTCCCACCAGTCCTTGACGTGGGGGGCTGCTTTGAGAAGAGCGAAAATAATCTTTTCCCGACTGGAAAAACCATGAACAGAAAAATAAACCTCTAGCAAATTTAACCATTTATCGACGGCATATGCATCTATCTGACCCTCAAATATGGGGATTTCAAAATTAACTTGTACCTTAAATGGTGTGGCGATTCCAGAGTAGCTGTTGGAAGTTGATGCGTCGCCCTTGGGCAGCCACTGAAGGATTTGGGCAAAGTTGTCAATCATCGAGTTCCTTTGTCACTTGAGGGATTCCTCGAGCAAGATTTTAAGAGGATCTCCTACCCCCCAATCTTTCTTTTCATTCACCATGGCAGGCTATCGGGATTTGCGAGGCTGGTCTTGCAAAGGTTCGACCAGTTCAAGCCCTAACTCCTTATATCCTAACCTCATTGGGGACATGCAAAGAAAAACAGAGAAAAAGCAGACCGCTCTGATACCACTGATCCAGATTTAAACAAGAATGCAATAAATTATAGAGATAACCATAAACATAGAGATGCACTGAAATAATACTTCATTTCATTAATGTAAAATACTGAAATATGCTTACAAACAATAATGGAAATAAACTAGATATGGTGATGGTAGCTTATCTATGAGAAGAGATGTGGCAGCTACATGTCTCTAAACTGTGTCACAGTGAGGCTCGAAGGCCTATTTATTTTTGAGAAACAATGGAAAACCCTAAATGTCCAAAAACCTAACCCTAGAAGATGAAATGCCAAACTGTGGGCCCTATTTGGGTAAAAAAGGTACATCGACTTCCCGGGGTTGTAACTTTGGCATATGATCTCCGTTTGATGAGCACAATATCTCGTTAGAAAGATCTATCTGAGAACTACAACTTTGGGAAGAGAAACATTGATCCATGGACCCATGTTGCTCCCAATTTTACCAAAAAAACGTCATTTAGGGTCTCAAAACGGCTCTGTAAGTTCATGACCCGAAAAACTGCTAAAAATAGTAAACTGTGCTACAATTAAGGAAACTGAAAAGCTAAAAGAAACAATGGTGGGGGCCCCAGTGGACTTGGTAGGTGGCCACCAATATCCACCTAGATCATTTTACCTCTTCATGTATTGCTTGAATCTTTGAAGCAAAATCTTCTCCTTTAGCACTTCTCATTTAAGCTTTTCCCATGTCTCTTATTTCAAACACTCTTGTTGGGTGCATTCCATAAACTATATGGGATGGAATCTGCCCTGTACTCCTGTTAGGAGAATCATTATAGGCATATTCAACCTGTGCCAAAATTTGATCCCACTGTTTTGGATGTTCACCTACAGGACTTCTTAGAAGATTATCCAAGCTTTTGTTTACAATTTCAGTCTGTCCATCAGTCTAAGGATGATAAGCTAAATTGAAACTCGGTTTAGTACCAAGTTTCTTCCACAAGTTCCTCCAAAAATGACCAACAAATCTGGTGTCTCTGCCTAAAACAATGCTCTTAGGTAATCCATCCAACGTTACAATCTCCTTAAAAAATAGATTAGCAATGTGAGTAGCATCACTGGTTTTATAACATGGAATAAAATGTGCCATTTTAGAAAATCTATCAACTACAACATAAATTGAATCATTTCCTCTTTGATTTTTTGGTAAACCAAAAACAAAGTCCATACTTATCATATCCCAAGGTCTATCTGGAATAGATAATGGGATATACAAACCTGTGTTTTGGCTCCTTCCCTTTGCATAAGACATATTTTACAAATTTTTACATACTTTTCCACTTCAGATTTCATCTTCAGCCAGAAATAAAACCGATTCAACTGTTCATAAGTTTTATGTACACCAAAATGTCCTCCAAGTCCACCACTATGTTTCTCCTTGATTGAATTTTCTCTCATAGAGCAATTTGGTATGCACAACTGATTTCTTTTAAACAACAATCCTTCTTGCAAGAAAAAATCCAACCACTTACTTCTGTCTAACAAAACAAGATTTTTACAAGTTTCAAATGCCTCTTTAAAATCTAAATATTTCTCATATAATTCTTTAAGAAAATCAAAACCCAACACTTGAATTTAACTTTCCTGAACTAGGATACTTTTTCTTCTTAAGGCATCTGCTAATTTGTTTGATTGGTCATTTATATGCTTCAATACAAAATTAAAATTTTGAAGATATTCTACACATTTTTCATGTTTCTGACTAAGCTTTGGCTGTTGCATAATGTACTGCAATGCATGATTGTTTGAATAAAGTATAAAATTCTTAGACATCAAGTAATGTCTCCACTTTTTCAATGATTCCACAACTACATAAAATTCCCTATCATAAGAAGAATATTTCTTCTTCAATTCATTCAGTTTTTCACTGAAATAAGCTACAGGTCTATCCTCCTGACTTAAAACAGTGCCAATAGCTTCTCCACTAGCATCACATTTCACTTGAAAAGGTTTATTAAAATCAGGCAAAATTAAAATAGGCTTTTCAATGATCTTTCTTTTCAACAGTTGGAAGTTCTTTTCTACATTAATAGTCCATTTAAATGGTTGTTTACCCTTCTTTATAGTGTCAATAATAGAAGCATTGATCTTACTAAAATTTCTTATGAATTTTCTATAAAAACTAGCAAGACCATGAAAAATTATTACCTCAAAAACACTTTTCGGTAAAGGCCACTCTATGATTGCCTTTATCTTCTCTGGATCCATCTTTAATCCATCAGCAGAAATAACAAAGCCCAAATATACCAACTCTAATGAATATTTCTTTAAATTTAGCAGTAACTTTTCTTGTCGCAGCTTCTGTAAGACATAATCTAGATGTCTCATATGCTCCTGTTTAGATTTGTTGTAAAGAAATATATCATCCATATATACTATTACAAATTTACCAATAAATTCTTTCAGCACTTCATTCATAAGCCTCATAAATGTACTAGGGGCATTTGATAAACCAAAAGGTATTACCATCCATTCATACAGTCCTTCATTTGTTTTAAAAGCAGTTTTCCATTCATCTCCTTCTCTAATCCTTATTTGATGATACTGAATTTTTAAATCCAGCTTTATAAAATATCTTGCTCCACTTAAACAATCCATCAAATCTTCAATTCTAGCTAAAGGAAATCTGTACCTGATTGTTATTTTGTTGATTGCTCTTGAATCAGTGCACATTCTCTAGCCTCCATCTTTCTTTGGACTCAACATTGTTGGCACTGCACAAGGACTCAAACTCTCTCTAATCAGTTCTTTATCTAACAATTCCTGAACCTGTTTTTTGATTTCTTCATTTTCTATGGGAGTCGTCCTGTAAGCTGCTTTATTTGGCAGATTCGCCCGTAGAATCAAATCTATATGATGACTGATTTTTTTAATGGGTGGTAACTCATTAGGCAAATCATCTACAATGATATCACAATAATTTTCCAGCATCTCTTGAATTTCAATTGGAAAATCAGAAATTTTAATGGAAGTTATTACCTTGGGTTTGCAAATCAATGAAAAATTTACCTCATTCTCTTCAATCTACTACAAGTATTCTTTTCCACTCAGCAATAAAGTCTTTGGATCAGATTTTCTTGATACATCCTCTTCTTCCATAGGCAACAATGTATGATTAATACCATCTTTAGCAAATTTGTATGTGTTCTTTTTCCCATCATGCATAGCTCCTCTGTCATACTGCCAAGGTCTTCCCAGCAATATGTGACACCCATCCATAGGCATCGCATCACACAGAATTTGTCTTTTGTAGCTGCCCAACTACAACTCCACTTCACATTGTTCATTCACTAACAACTGATGTCCTTTTTGAAGCCATGACACCTTATAAGGTGTTGGATGTTTCTTTGTCTTTAATTTCAACTTTTCCACCACTTATGTAGAGACCAAATTATCAGTGCTGCCACTATCAATTACCATTTGACAACATTTTCCTTGAACCTTGCACACAGTCTTGAACAAAGTCTTTCTCTGTGTTGTTTCAACAACTTCCTTTGATGGCTTTAAGAAAACTTTGTTAACTACCAAAGGTTCCCCTTTCTTTGGTACATTTTATTCTTCTAGAACCTTTGTTGTTTCCTCTTTAGTCTAAGCAACAATTACATTTCTCTTATTTGTCCCTGTGTTTTATGGACACTCATAGGCTCTGTGTCCCAGCTTGTTACATTTGTAACATCTGATTTCTCTTCCTCTGCCTCTGCCTCCTCTTCCTCCGGAAGAACTCCTTCTAGCACTTGCATCACCTTCTGTGGGTGTATGTTGATTCGAGCTGCTGCTAGCTCCATCTCTAGGTGCTGTAAATCTTCCTCTACCACCTTGACTTCCTCTTCCTTGGAAAGTACCTCTACTTCTGGAAGATTGCTTCCTCATGAGTTTTTCTTCAGCCTTCAATACCATTTGATAAGCCTCTTCTATTGTTTTAGGAGACAACACACTTATCTCATCTTGGATCTCCATTCTAAGACCATTTATATATCTTGCAACCTTCTTGTTTATATCTTGAATTTGTCCAGCTCTTATTCTCACTTTGTAAAATTCCTCTGTGTATTCTTTCACTGTCAGAGACCTCTGTCTAAGATTCTACATATGTCTAAAAATGACTGTTGATAATCACTTGGCAAAAGCATACCTCTCAACTTTGCCACCATCTTGTTCCAATTTTTAATTGGTTGCTTACCAAGTCTCCTTTTTTCTTCCTGCACTCCATCCCGCCAAAGTGCTGCATGTCCTTTCAATTTTGTGACAACAAATTCCACTCTCTTTCCTTCTTCATTTCTTCATAATCAAAGAATTTATCCATGTCATTAATCATGTCTATCAACTCCTCAGGATTTAAACCTCCTGTATAAACTGAAACCTCAAGTCTGGGTTTAGAGGTGGATCCCAACACTAATTTAAAGAATCTCATTTCAGGAGTAACTTCTACAGGTTCCTCTTCTTCTGCAACTTCAACTTCAGGCTCACTGACATCTCCAGCACCTGTATCTCTATGATTTTCCATTTCCACTACTTATAATCTAGCTTGTATATGTTACATAGCTTCCAACACTTCAGCATTTGCAATTGGTCTTCCTCTTTGACCACCACCACCTATTCCTCCAACTCTGAAAGCCATGTTGGATTTCTTGTTCTAATCTTTGAGATCCTGCTTAGTGTGAATAAGCTGCTTTGATACCACTAATGGTGGGTTGGTTCCAGGTGTTAAGGATAATCGTTCAAAACGAGAAACTATTCCTTCAAGTTCGGGTGGAACTTCTTCTCTGTTTTCCTTTGGAGTATCAGTCGTCAACCTCCAAATTTAGCTATTTTGCTAAAATAAGCAGGCTTAATTAATTTACCCAGTATATGGCAAGACTTCAAATTTTCCACGAACCAAATGGAATTAAAACCCCAGTTCATAACCTTATCGCGTCCGAAATTTAAATTAACTCACGTGCATCTTCTAACACGATCATTTTCAAATCTGACCCCTTCAAGCAGACGATCACAATTAACTGAGCTATTAACTCAGTTTTATAAATTATCACATTTGATTTTGGAATTAACGTTTGCGCTTTTTGGTACGCGATGACCATTAGATCTGTTGGATATGTTCGATTGGACGATTCTAGTCTTCTTTTGGGTTTCTCGCGAATTTGTCAGGTTTCCTTGTTTCTTCAGACTTAGCACTTTCGCCAAGTTTATTTCTCATCTGCCAGATTCAAGATATCGCTAACTAACTCTGTGATTTCGAAATACATCCAAGTTATTTCAATTGACAATGAGTGAATATTTAGATGCGACAACACAAGATTATACAAAATCTAATTCGAAAGGGCTCAAACTGGAAATCAACAAAACTCAGAAATATTTCGAAGGAAATTAAAACCTCCGGGATTCGATCATTCATGCACAATACTCACGGAGATACAGAGAGATTCCAAATTTTACATTCCAATCCTCCTCAGCCAAAATCCCATTCTACTAATTCAAAACTTACATAAATACCTGTTCATACAACAATCAAATCCTAAATCAATGGATCGAATCTGCCTAATCTTAGATAATATCTAATTTGCATGATATTCTCCTCAAGAATCTCAACTAAGCCTAAATACTTGAATTAATTACAAGATAATTCAAATCCCTGAATTCTAGCTCAAATCCTATCTAGAAAGCTTTGTAAAGTGACAACTAATGGATCCCACTCCTTTGCTTGTAAACTGTTTTTGTATTTTTGGAATAAAATTCAAAGTCTTTTGTCTTCAAGCCCCATGCTTCTGCATCATATTAGCTTAATGTTCCTTGATCTAAGAATTAGTTTATGTTTGATGTATGTTGTATATGATCTCGTATCTTGCATGGTACTTTGATCTTCCTTACAGGTATCCGGATGTGAAGAACAACTAAGGAGCAAGGCCTGGAGCGAAGGATTCAAAGCCATCTCTAAGGATCAAGTGATTAGCATCAGAACGAGGTAGGTTTCTCCTTCTTCCCGCACTTGTAAAATATAAGTTAGGAAAGTTTATTTTAGATTGTTTGGTTTGTTTCAAGACCCACTCATTAGGCTAGAGGGATCGCCTTTGTCCGCAGAGGGGATTTGCCTTCACAACAAAATGGTGACTCTGCTGGGGAAGCTATAGCATGTTTATCCTCCTTTCCCAACTGATCTCTTGATTAGTTTGATCGACCATCATGTTCTTAGTTAGTTTGGGTTGATATAGGTTTGCACAACCACTGATTGCTATCTTAGAGTGCTCAGTCTGGAAGTGTTTGTGAAACTCTTTTTATATTTTGACTTTTTCCTTGCCCAACACGTTTTTTGATCTTACAGCCGCGCTGCTAGTGCGCTTTTTGTTAAAACAAATGTGCTTATCCCCTGTTCAGTGCCTATTTTACCTTAACAACCGTATTGATCCCTGAGATTGAAAAATCTAGGGTTTCTCTGTCAAACCCGAGTGTTTGTGAGCCCTTGAGATCTTGTTTTGTCCTGCATAACTGGACTTTGTTGATGATTTGATTGATTACCTCATTTTATTAGCAAATTTTTGCTCCTCTGAACTTTCAAATGTTTGAATGCAATTGAATTGATTTTAGGGTTTATAGGACAATTTATTGTCTCTTGCCACTTGTGAGTGTCTTTGGGTCTCTAGTTTGTTGAATGATTAGGTATCTTCATATGGTAAAATCACTTGAAACATTGACTTACATTGGTTTCAGTTTGTCTTGTGCAAAGTTTTTTTCATGTGTATTAGGTCATCTTGCATTTGAAATTCATCTTTGTCATTTATCAAACATAGATTACAATGTTTGGTTTGCAAACTGAAATGAGTATATTTGCTTATCTATTTGAAAGAGAAAGTGAAAGACACTTCAATTAAGTGCTTTTGATTTGGTGTTGCTTTGATTGATGTCTTCTTTGCGTTAAGAGTATGTTGGATCAAAATCTTCATTTTTTCTTTAGTTGAAGCTTAGTTGCATGTGAGAATTTGAAAATCAAAGAGCATCATATAAGTAAAGTGCATCTTAGTGAAGTGAAGGTCATTTTTGCTTTCCATAGATTGTATATTCATTAGTGAAAGTGAAGTTTAGTTTTGACTCTTGCATTTTTCATTTGGAAAAATTAGTGGAGGCATATTGTTTGATGCATTCTCTCATTTGATGCATTAATTGCTTGAATTATTTCCCTCGTTAGTATAGAATTCATTGAAATGAAAGGTTTCCTTTTTCTGATATAGTTGCATACTAGGATTCAAGTGACATCATTTCAGCCCAAAATTGAAACTTGATTCAAGAAAAACTTTAAAATTTACTGAATTAACCTAAGGAGCATTTGGAACTTAACACGGTTATTTAGAGGTCTAAGCTAGAGATGTGTTCTAGCATCTATAAACCTAGCTTCTATTGTTAACTGCTTGCATTGTATCCGGACGATGAAAGCTCGTTCCAGTACGAAAGTATATCAGAGGTTCTCTAGTACTCTAGGGTATATCAGAGGCACTCTAGTATGGTAAGTATATCAGAATGCTCTCACGAAACGATTATGCATTAGACAGTGCTAACATGAATTTGTGTTCCCCATACCATTGAGTATATATTGGGAGACCCCACTAGGTTGCTATTCTTTAGCCACAGTTAACCAAGTCAGCTGCCTTGTAAATGTGATACACCAAACGCAACATTCGGGGAGATCGATCGTTGTACATTAAGTCTTTGGTTTCTGCTAAGGTGTATATAGCAGTTCATGGATAGTTGGTAAACCAAATTTCCTAATACACCCTTTTTTCATTTATTTCTTGTTTTTAAGTTCTAAAATTTAACTGCCCACGATATCATGACTTACCTATGCAGTTATCCTTGGCCTCATATTGCCTAATTAATAATAAATTTTAATTGTAGGCTCAAATCAACCACCCCTTATTGTTTTTTATAAAAGGTCACCATGGCTAAAACATCGGGTTCAACTTACATTTCCCCTTCATCATCTGACACTAAAGGGTCGTCACAAGGAGTTCATCCTGAGTTTTCACAGTCACTTGAAGCCGAAGGTCTTGAACTTGGTATTATCCCAAGTATCTAACCCCTTGCTTCTCATCCTCCACCTTGAGACTCATCATCATCTTAGGAATCTGATCCAAAAACCCCTGAGAGTCTACAAAGGTTTGTTTTATTTCCTCTGAATCTGCTTTTTGATCTATTGGTTATACCTCCTCAACAACCTTATAGTCTATATGATAATCCTGGTATACCTTTGGAGTTATCTCCACAACTATCTCAGATTCCTCTTCTCCAACTGTTTCCACCCATGGCTTCAGAAGGTGAGTTTCTAGCCTCTTCTCAAGGTCCTCTAAAAGTCTCAACTACTCATACTCCTGGTGTTGAAAATAATTTTGAATACGACCTTCCGCCTGAAGGTTATTTGTATTTGGGAAGTGTTGCACATCCACCACCCACTGAAAGAAGTGAGCCTTTGTTTTCAGCTGGTTATACATCTTTGGCTCAATTGGTTTCGGGTATCCCAAGTGCATCTTCACTTATCAAAATCCAATTTGGTCATCAGGTGCCATGCCTACTTCTAGTCTGTTTGTTTCAAACATGGCCTCTCAAATTCCTATACCAACTGCAGTTTTGTCAGTTCCTGTACAACCGACAGTTACAGTTGGGGCAATTAATGTCCCTATAAGTTCCTCAGGTCCTCCATTAAGTGGACAGTATGTGTTACCACCTATCCCACCACATGGGGGACAACAACCACCTCCACCTTATGTACCTCCTATTTCAAGTGGACGCTATGTGAGTGCACCTCAAATTCACACTACCAGAGCTAGTTAAAATGTTGGCAGTGTACCTTATCTTGGTGGATCATCAATTCCATCTGGATCAGGCTAGATCCCGTATCAAAAACTTCTTTCGACTCAGATACCCTACCAACAACTATACCCTTTGTATGGCTCTCAACACCCTCAAAATCCACCCTTTACTCAACATGCAGGTCCCCAAATGCAGCCTCATTCAAATCCCTCATTTTGGGCATCTGATCAAATTCAAGATGGAACTTATTAGTACCAAATTGGAACTCAACAAATTCCACAACAAACTTTCCAAAAACAATAGCCTTATGTACAACTGATCAAGTGCTCGAAAATTTGCTCAAAATTCAAATTTGTCATATCGGTGTGGAACCTGAATGACCTCGTAGTGCTCGTCATCCTGAATCTGTTGCAACTCATTTCACGCGAAATGGACTCTGTATGCTCCCATAAACATGTCATGTTCGTTTTCCTAAACAGGCGAATTTAAAAAAACAAAATGTAGACAACCTAGTCAATAGTCTATACTGCTGACGTGGCGCTAACTTGGCATGCCTACATGGTAGGGTGACTGTGCAAGTGACTGTTTGACCTCTGACAAATGGTGTGGTGCCAAGTGGCACCCTATTATTGGAGTTGATTTGGACGAGTTTGATTGGATGGTTGGTGGCCAACCACATGCTACCACATGGCCCAGATAGGGGCCACCATGTGGTAGCCCAAGGGCCGCCAAAAATTCGGTTAAGTTCCAGGCAACAACGACGGGGGTCGAACCCGCAACCTCCAAACTCCAAGTAGCAAACCATTGCCAATGCACCATATGTTTATGTCTTAATAACTATGGTGTTTAGAAAATATTTAAATGTTAAGTTCGTGCCATTCGGAGGAAGGGGCTAGCTCATGGGGCCAGCCCTTGGCCATATGGCCACCCACAGGACTGTGGTGGAGCAAAGTGGGGGCCTGCCCGGCGGGGGTGGGTTGTTGGCCTTAGCCTCAGGCACGTGGCCCCCCACATGTCCAAAATTTTCGGATTTAAGGCCTTATAGGACATTTAATGCGTTTGACAATTTCACCTGGAATTAGGTGAAATCATCGTTCAGTCCACGGAATTGGAGGTGAATTTGTAGGATATGCCATATTTTGGGAAAATTGAGGTGCGATTAACAAAAGGACTTGGAGAAGCGATAGCTTCTTCAGTTTTTGACCAAATCAGTAGAAGAAAGAGGCTAGACATGCATTTTTGGGCATTCTAGAGCCATTGGAATAGGGTTCAGATCTATCTGAGCATTGCAAACTGATGTATTCACACTTTTGAGCATAATAGATAGGGTCAAGACATTGGAAGATATACCAAGGGGACATAGCCCAGGCAGGGTGAACTCCTTCATCATGTGATTTTATGATATTGTTTCGGTGATGTTCATGTCTATTATATGTTGTTGTTCAGTCATTTGTTTATGTTAATTTGTACATGAAATTTACATAAAAAACACTCAAAAACTCATGTTAAAACTTGCAATTAACCTCATGAATCCTTAAGCACTTTTACATATTCTAAAGAGGAATTTAGCACAACAAAACTAATTTTCCCATTCAGATCAAGTTTGGTATCGGAGCTCTTATTTTTCTTTGTGCAAGAAGGATTTAACTAATTGCAAGTTAATGTGATGCTTACAAGGTTGAAGCTCAAGAGAGAAGAAGGAAAGTTGGTATAAGGTCCTGAAGTTGGGTCAAGGAGAAGGAGTGCAAGATTACCACAATCTCCACCACCAGTTCTACCTCAAATTGTAGTTGAAGCTTCAGTAAGCATGTCACATGAGGGAGAGCTTGCAAATATGACAGAGGATGAGAATTTTTTTAGGAATGCTTTCTTTGACATGACAAATATGGTGAAAGTCCTCTATGAAGAGAGGAATACAAGACTACAGGGTGAAAGCTCCAAGCCTCCAATAGGAGAAGGTTCTTCAGGAGGAGGAGGTAATGGAAATGTAGGTAAACCTCCACCCTCTCCACCATCATCTTCATCTTCATCTTCATAGGCATCTTCACCCTCTTCCACTAATACAACCCTTACTCATATTCATGAACATACCTCAAAAGGAAATGGTAAAACACCCCTATTAAAATTTGATGTTAAATTTGAAATTCCCATGTATAATGGTGAAGTGAATACAAAGAATCTTGACAATTGGGTTTGTCAGTTGGATTTCTATTGAAAAATTCAAAACCTTCAAGATGATGACATAAAAATTCAGTGAACTTCCTTAAGGTTGGAGGGTGCAACACTAGTATGGTGGGAAGCCAAGACACAAGAGGAGATAAAAAACATGGTAAGATCTCAATTTCTTGGTCTAATTTCATTATTGCAATTAAAAGACAGTTTTACCCTCTAGCGTATATGCAGAAAGCCATCATGAATTGGCAGAACTTTAGACAACTTAAAGGTCAAAATGTGCAAGATTACACCCAATAATTTAGACAAAGGTCTCTAATGTTAGGTGTAGATTTGCAATCAAAAGACACATTGTTGAAGTATATAGGGGGTTTACACAGTTACCTTAGGCATACGATCCTTATGTTTAATCCCAATAATCTAGATGAGGTTTGTGTGCAAGCCACTCATCTTGAGGCAAGAGGGAAAAATACTCCAGAAGAGGGTAGTAAAAAGCCATTTAAGGGTAAAGAGAAAGGAAAGAAAAATGCATCCATTAAAAAGGAAGGAGAAAAAATAATAAACATTGTTCCAAAGAGGGTCATGATGAAGCTCACTGTTTTCTAGATGAATCTTAAGAAACTCAACAACAAAGGAAAAGAAAAGACATCTACAATCATTCAAGAGGATTTGGGATCTGATTCGGGTGATGAAACTAAAATTACAACCATGGGTATAAACGGAAAGAATCCATTGCTAGCACTAGTACATCAAATTGTCACACTAACACTCCAAATGAAGAAACAAGGATTGAATTATTTCATGTGAGGGTTATTGCAAAACATACAAAAATTGACAACATTATTTGATAGTGGGTCTCAAGTTAACTTGATATCTGAAGACTTAGTCAAGAAACTTAATCTTGAAGCCATTCTACATCCCAAGCCATATCCATTGGGTTGGATATGCAAGGACACAAACTTACAAGTTATAAGAAAATGTATTCTTCGGTTTGCAATCACATCAAAATTCATTGACGAAGTTGAATTAGATGTTGTATTGCTTGATATTTCAAGAATTGTTTTGGGTAGTCCTTACCTCTATGATAGAAAAGAAATCTTCTATCTCCATGAAAACAAGTACCACTTGTTCAAATATGGTGTGGAGTAAATTGTGAGATCTCATCACACAAAACTAAATCTTTCGTTAGTTAATGCAGGGCAAATGAGACTAGTGAATTCAAGCAACAATTTAGTGCTTCTTATGATCAAACCAAAGAACAATGTTGCTTATGAAGTGTTTGAAGGTTGTGATACAAAATTGAAATCTGATTTGATTGAGGTGTTTAATAAAAATGATGAGATGTTTCAGGAACCAAATGGATTACCTCCCAAGAGGGGAATCCACATGAAATACCATTGTAGCAATATTGCCATATTTCTAACATTGGCATGTACAGGATGTCAATAATGGAAAATGCAGAAATACAAAAGGAAACCCAAGAGTTGTTGAACAAAGGGATCATCCGACCATCTCCTTCGCCATATGGGTCACCTATCCTTTTTGTGCCCAAGAAGAATGGAAATCATGTCACTAAGTGGAACTTAAGGATTGTCTATCATCAAAGTAGAATTGCTGAAGGAGACACATGGAAGATGACATTCAACACAAAAGGTTTGTTTGAATGGCTACTTATGATTTTTAGTATTTTCCATGCTCCTACTACTTTCATGCATATGATGAATGATGTGTTGGAGCCATTTCTAGATGAGATAGTCTATTTAGATGACATATTAGTTTTTAGAAAATCTATTGATGAACATGTCATGCATATGAGAAAAATACTTGATGTCTTGAAGAAAGAACCATTGTTTTCGAAGATGTTAAAGTGTGAATTTGGTAAAACTTCTTTGGTGTGCTTGAGGCATATTGTTGAAGGAGGTGAGTTGAAGATAGACCCCTCCAAGGTCAATGCCATGATGAATTGGCCAATGCCCAAGACAGTCACTGGAGTAGGAAGTTTTTTGGGATTAGCCCAATATTGGAGAAAGTCTATCGCTAACTTTTCTTCTATCACAACTCATTTGCATGCATTGACTAGTGTGTAAAAAGTCTTCCAGTGGGGAGACAAACAAAAAAAGGCATTTGATGTCTTGAAATAAAATATCGGTTCAACTCATGTACTTGCAAGCGACTATGCCATTGGCGTAGTCCTCATGCAATATGGTAAGCGCATTTTATGTCATTCAAAAAATTTCAATGGTGCAGTGACAAAGTTGCAGAAATCAAGGAACTTTTGATAGATGGGATCCTTACAACAATTCCACTTGGTCAGCAGGTATAAGAGAGGTATATACAACAAGGTTGATGATATGATTTCTAGGCCTATTGTTAGTGTAGCTATTTTACTCAAGCATAATTTTGTTTTGCATGAAAGTTATGTTCAACAATATGCATACTTTCAAAATGTACATTTAGGCTTGAGTAAAGAGAACCAAGTAGGGGAATTTGATTACTATTTGTGTCATAATTTGTTGTACCATATTGGTAAGAAGGATGTTGCTATTGATGGTGACATGGAAAAAGCCAAGAAGTTCATTGAATGATTCGAAATGGTAACTCAAACAGTTCAAGATCAGCCTCAAAAGAGCCAAGGCAAGGACAAAGCAAGGCACATCAAGCATCATGTAGATCACAAGTTCCAATTCAACGATGAAGTTTGGCTTCACATTAGCAAAGAGAGGCACCAAGGAGAAGGTAAAAATTTAAAACCAATTAGATATGGTCGATTTAGAATTCTGGAAAAGATTGGTGACAATGCCTTCAGGTTGGATTTGCCTTCATATATGCAAATTTATAATGTTGTTAATGTGGAAAATTTAAGGTTGTACGGGCCTCCTTAATTGAAGATCAAGGAGAGAATGTTCAAATTCCTTCCATTGAAGATTTTTCTTGTGAATACCTTGATGAACTACAACAAGAAAACATTCTTGACAGAAGAAGAAGGTCTTCAAAATGAGGGAGTATGGACTATCTTCGAGTGGGGCTCAATGGAACAAATCCTTCCAAATCCAAATGGGTCGAGATTAGAAGGGTGAGGGAATTGTGCCCTCACCCACTGAACATCTGAAAGTGATATTTTGGGGTCCAAAAGATTCAAGTGAGGAGGAATGATCAGGTGTTCAAAATTTTTCTCAAAAGTCAAAGTTATCGGATCGGTGTGGAACTTGAAAAACCACGTAGTTCTTGTCACCTTGAATCCAACACAATTCATTTCATGTGAAACAGACTCTGTATGATCCCAAAAACATGTTATGTTCATTTTCCTAAACAAGTGAATTTAAAAAAATGCAGACAACCTTGTCAGTAGTATGTACTGCTGACGTGGTGCTAAATGGGCATGCCTACGTAGCAGGGTGACTGTGAAAGTGACTATTTGACCTCAGGAGAATGGTGTGGTTCCAAGTGGCATGATGTTATTGGAGATGATTTGGACGAGTTTGATTGGATGGTTGGTGGCCATGTGGCCCAGCCAGGGGCCACCACATGGAAACTTGAGGGCCACCAAAAATTTGGTTAAGGTTTGGGCAGCAGCGATAGGGGTCGAACCCGTGACCTCCAAACTCCAAGCGGCCAAACCATTGCCATTGCACCATACGTTTATGTCTTAATAATTATGGTGTTCGACAAATATTTAAATGTTAAGTCCATGCCATTTGGAGGAGGGGGAAAACCCATTGGGCCAGCCCTTGGCAACATGGCCACCCACAGGATCGTGGCAGAGCGGAGTGGGGGCCCGGCCGGTGGGGGCGGGCCGTTGGCCTTAGCCTCAGGAACATGGCCCCCCACATGTCCAAAATTTTTGGATTTAAGGCCTTATAGGACATTTAATGCATCCAACAATTTTGCCCAAAATTAGGCGAAATCAACGCTTGGTTAGTGGAATTGGAAGTGAATTTGTAGGATGGTGCTGAATTTTGGGAAAATTGAGGTGCAATTAGTAGAAAGACTTGGGGAAGCCATAAATTCTTCAGTTTTTTACCAAATCAGTAGCAGAAAGAGGCTAGACAAGTATTTTTGGGCATTCTAGAGCCATTGGAACAGGTTTCAAAGCTATCTGAGCATTGTAAATTGATTTATTCACACTTTTGAGAATAATAGAGAGGGCCAAGCCATTAAAAGTTGGACAAAGGAGACGTAGTCTAGGTGGGGTGAATTCCTTCATCATGTGCTTTTTTTATAATGTTTTGGTGATGTTCATGCCTATTATATGTTGTTGTTCAGTCATTTGTTTATGTTAATTTTTAAATGAATTTTACATAAAAACACTCAAAAACTCATGTTAAAACTTGTAATTAACCTCATGAATCCTTAAGATCTTTTACATACTCTGAAGAGGAATTTAACACAACAAAACTAATTTTCCCATTTAGATCAACAACAACAAACTTTTGTACAAAGAGGACCTTATGCGCAACAAGGTCCTTACCAACAACCGTTGTAGCAGCGAGGACAACCCTTGCAGCAACAAAACCAACCCTTATATCAACAAGGTCAACCTTTGCAGCCACAAGGTCAACGCTTGCATCAATAGGGCCATAAATTCTACCACTAGGGTTAGCAATTGTAACAACAACCATATAATCCATATGCCTCGCAAGCTATTTATCCACCTTATGGTTCCCAACGACCTATGACAGGTCAGTATCAACCTTACCTTGGTCAAAACCCACCTTTGTCGGGGTAGAATTCATCTTTGTATGGCCAGAACACCCCTCAATGGGGGAAATATCAAACTCCTCATGGTCCAAATCTGCCACTTTGAGGAAAAAACCGATACCAACTAGGATGGAATCCACAAGATGGGCCTTATCAAAGGCCTCCAATGCCTTTCAACCCGCAATTTCCATTTCTAACAACATTGGAATTTCCAGATGTGTCAGGACTCACTAATATCCAATACTTCATTCACCATATTGGCCTCTGGTTCGCACTAAGATTCCTGGCGATTGTTTGAAATTCAAAGGAAAATTTGGAGAAGACCCCCAAGTCCACATCATGACTTACCATTTATGGTGTTCATCTAATTCCTGGGTTGATGACTCTGTTTGTCTACGTATTCTTCAACGCAACCTTACAGGTCCTTCCGTGAAATGGTACATTGAGTTGCCTTGAGGTGCTTATCAAGACTTCAATTCTTTGGCAATGGCCTTCCTTACTCACTTCCAGTTATCGGTTCACTATGAAACTGGTACCCATCCACTTACGTCTTTGAAACAAAATACTGCTACCCACATCTCTGATCATATCCATGAATGGAGACGTCGACGTCGCCTCATCAAGTTTGATATACCTGATGAGTTGCTAACTGAATGGTTTACCAAATCACTTGACAAAAAAATTGTTGTTGACATAGCTATGGGAGGTTGTGTAACCAAAGATCAAGCCATTTCCCGTGCCCAATATTTAGATTTGGTGTATTCCCAATCTGGCATGTTATATGATCTCTTTCCTGATGCTCCAAGACCATCTATGGATCCAACATCTTCAAAACCTCTAGATGTACCACCTATTGATGGTATTATTGGATTAGTGTCTCAAACTTCCAGTAAATCTTCTTTGAAGAAAAAATCTGTTTTGAATTTCGCATCCAATCCTCCTTCGAAACCCTCTCCAAATCCTGGTAAAACCTCTGAGGTTAATGTTGTTTAGTCTACCACGACAAACAAATCCTCTAAAGGTAAAAATAAGGGTAAAGAAAAAGCAAGATCTGATACCCCAAAACAGGATCCTCCAAAGTCATCTGCTGACGATGCATCTAAACGTAAGCCCAAATATCCTTGCCTCATTTGTGAGGAAGATCACTATACCAAGAATTGTCCCTGTCATGTAGAAGTTAGTCGATTATTAAAAGTCACTCAAGGGACACTGACTGTACTGAAAGAACCTTTCCCATAATAGCATACCCAATTGGTAGAACAACCACAATCTTCCATGTCTTCCAGTTATAAGGTTTACATGAGTGGAACAATGCCTATTTTTGTTGCCACCCAGTCAAAAGACTATCAAACTCCTCCCAAACAGATTGTGGAGAAAGAAGTTACTGATACACCTTCTACTTCTACTCCACTCAGTTTCGGTCCTCTTCATATTGAAAGAACTAGTAATGAATTCGTTATCCGACCACCTCCCAAGGGTGTCCTTCAGAAATCATCTTACAATCTGAATGCGCAAGCTACCCAACATTGCAATATTGTTGAGGATTTGGCTCAAGCGCCTTCGATGATGTTTTCATTGGAATTTCTCTAAACTTGTCTAATGTAGCAGAAAGCATTACAATGCGCTATAGGAGGAATTGACCCCACGAATTCGAATTTGATTACTTTTGAGCTAGAAAATTATGTTCCTCGACTTGCCCATCAACTTGTGTTTTTGATCTAAGTCATTATAAAAGGGAAGATGATTCATCAGATTGTGATTGATGAGGGTGCTTCCACTTGCATCATTTCTATTTCATGTTGGAAAGCTATAGGCTCTCCACCTCTCAACCAGTCTCTAAACACCTTAGAAGCCTTTAATAGTAGAGGATCTCGTTCTCACAGTATTCTCACGAGTTTTCCCATCACGTTGGAAGGGAAAATTGTTGAATTAGAAGTAGAAGTCGTTGATGCAAGTTTGAATTATACCCTTATACTTGGATGAATTTGGACCCATAATATGTTTTGTGTGGTTTCTTCTTTGTTCCGTGTGCTCCGTTTTCCTCATGAAGGGAAAATAATCACTGTTAATCAATTACCCTTTTTCTCTTCCGGTTCTTCGAATGACAACGTGCCATATGTGGGAAATACTGACATTCCTTATGAGAGTGTTGGGGCGGGTATTTTTAAAGACTATGCTCTTATGGGAACTTTTTCCCTCCCGCCTCCTCATGTCATTTTTGTCAACATGATCTCTACTTCTTACAATCCTTGGATCATTCCTTCTCCCGACCAGGTTGATTCTTTTGGCAATGTTATGTCTCTTAGCCCAACAGAACATGCTTATCAAGCTGTTGTGTTGGCTTTGGTGGCTGCTTTTGAAATTCATACTACTCTTAATATGCATCTAGATGCCTATTCACGGTCCCCTTGGCTTGGTTCTTGGGATTCTCTCGACCCCTTGAATGAGACGTTCCCCACTGATGAGAGCATCACCGAGGTTATGTCTCTTGAGGAAACTCCCTGGAATGATGGTCATCATTGTTCCTCATTTCTCTCAAGTCTTGGAGAAATTTCATTGTGTCTTGATACCTTTGTTTCCCGTACACTCACCCATCCACTTCAAATGCCCATCTTGGTGCATGAAGTTTTGTCTGAGGGAAACATGGGGAACATTACTGCTACCATGCCTATCGACATTTCTGTTAAACTGGTAATTTTCGAGAACATCCAGGTCATGGTTTATTATTCTCCTGATGAGATCAAGATTTACATTGCCCTTTTTAAGGAATTTCGTGATGTCTTTGTCTGGTCATATGAAGAAATGCATGGCATTGATTCGAGTATAGTTGTGCATGAAATTCCTAATTATCTAGATGTGAAGCCTGTTCGCCAATGACTTCATCCAGTGCACCCTAGAAAGGAAACTGCGATAAAGGGAGAGCTTGAAAAACTTCTAAAGGTTGGTTTCATTTACCCCATTCCATTGACAAATTGGGTTTCAAACATTGCCCCTGTGACTAAAAAACAAGGGACTATCTACATTTGTGTTGATTATCACAATATCAATTGGGCATGTCCCAAAGACAATTATCCAACTCCTTTTATTAATCAAATCATTGATGAATGTGCCGAGAGTGAGATTTTTTCTTTTATGGACGTTTTTTCTGGCTACAACTAGATTAAGATTCTTCCCGCCGATCAACATAAAACTGCTTTTATCTATCCATGGGGAATCTTTGCCTACAAGAAACTCCCTTTCAGTCCTAAAAATGTTGGTGCTACCTTCTACTGAGTGATGTCATATGCTTTTCATGATATCAAACACATCGTTTAACGTATCTTGATGACTTACCATCTCATTCTACTAAGTGTCATGATCATCCTGACCACCTATGAGCGATTTTTCTTCTTGCAAAAACTACAATATTCGTCTAAATCTGCATAAGTGTGTATTCTACATTGAATCTATTTATCTCTTAGGGTTTGTAGTATCAAAGGAAGGAATCCAGATTGACCACCTCAAAGTTGAGGCCACTGTAAATTTACCCCCTCCGTCATCTTTACATAAATTGCAGAGCTTGCAAAGGAAAGCTAATTTCCTTCGTCATTTTGTACCCAATTATGATGAGCTTGCCAAGGGATTTACTCGTTTGCTAAAAAAGGGGATCACATTTATTTGGGATGAAATCGCTCAAAAATATTTCGATGCATTAAAGAACACTCTCGTTAGTGCTCCTTTGTTGCATCCTCCTGACTATCACCACGATTACTTCTTGTACTTGGCCGCAACCAATAGTACTATTGCCATAGTACTGGTGCAAGATGATAATGAAGGGAACAAACACATGATATACTACTTAAGTCAAAATCTTATTGATATCGAAACTTGATATGCCCATGTCGAGAAACTTTCTTTAGCAGCTGTTCATGTTGTTCAATGCTTTCGACACTATATTCTTTTACGAAAAACCACTGTGATTTCCAATTGCAACCCCATGATCTACATTTTGACTCGTCAGTTACTGGGGGGGGGGAATATTCTAAGTGGATTGTTATCCTTCAGGAATTTGATTTGGATTTTTCTACAACCAAATCAAAGAAATCATTGGTTTTCACTGAATTGATTTGTGACCTTCCCTCCACAACCACATCTATGGATTTTGATGAGCTCAATCTTGATGAGACTCTCTTTCTCATCAAAACTCTTGACCCATGGTACGGGGATATTATTGTCTATCTCCAAACCCAAAATTTTCGATCAAATTTGTCCAATTTTGAACGTTGTCACATTCGACATTAGTCCCAACCATATCGAATCATTGACGATACCTTGTACCGTGTTGGTGTCGATTCTATCCTCCGTAGATGTTTGACACTTGAAGAAGATGAGAGAGTTCTCAATGACTGCCACTCTAGGGCTTGTGGTGGTCACATGTCTGGGTATGCTATTGCTCAAAATATCCTTCGTGTCAATTATTTCTTTCCTTTCATCTTTAAGGATTGCATTTTTTCAGTCCAAAAATGTCATGCCTGCCAAATTTACAACCATAAAAAGCATGCCCAACCCGCACCCCTACACCCAGTTGTTACTGTTAGCCCCTTTGCTAAATGGGGGGTTTGATTTCATGACATGTAACCCTAGCTCAGCAAGGGGGCATGGCTATATCATCCTCGTTGTTGATTATTTCACTAAATGGGCCGAGGCGATGCCCACACGTGATGCGCACATTAAAGCTGCTGCTCAATTTCTTTTCAACCATGTCATAACTCAATTTGTTGTCCCTCAAGCCATCATTACTAATCATGGGTCTCATTTTTGAAATTACATGATGGTGGAGCTTATCGCTTGGTTGGGTTTGCGTCACGATAACTCAAACCCTTATTATCCACAAGCCAATGGCCAAGTTGAGGCAGTCAAAAAAGTCCTGGTTACCATGCTTCAATGTACCATTGGGATGCATAAATCGAATTGGAATCTTATGTTATTTTTGGCTCTTTGGGCTTACTGAACTGCAACTAAGACTTTCATTGGATTTACACCCTTTTAGTTGATGTATGGTTTGGAGGAAACTCTTCCGATTGAGTGTGAAATTCCTTCATTGAAACTAGCCGTCGAATTACTCCCTGATACCTCACCTGAAAAGGAACACTTTCTTTACCTAGAAAGGCTCGATGAAACTCGTCACTTCGTAGCATTAGTAATTGAGGCCCAGAAAAAATGAGTTAAACCTCAATATGATAGAACTATTTCTCCGTGAATTTTTTTTAGGGTGACTTGGTCTTGCTTTATGATCAAGCCAATGACAAATTAGGAAATGGGAAATTTGAACCAATGTGGCGTGGACCTTACATTGTCAAATGCCTTTTACAAAAAGGTGCCTATGAGTTAGTGGACTGTGAAGGAAATTATTTGGTTGGAAATGGGCTTTACCTGAAGAAGTATTATGCGTGAGTATCTGTGTAAATACTTATGTACATTAATGTGTTTTCATTAATGTGTAGTGTGATTTTGGTGTGTTATTTTTCTTTTGCAAACCTTTTCCTCTGCTTACCTCATGCTCTACTTGGTTTGCAGATTTCATCCAACCATTACGCCGATTTTGCTGATGGTGCTTGTTGTAGTACACAGAATCTCTCTTTGTTGCATGGGAAATCTATGACCCCAATGGTGAGTTAGTGAATTTACAAGGTATATCTTTAGGTCGGATGGCTAATAACATTGTTGAATGTAGTGCAATCATCAAACTTTTGTCAGAAAATATTGCTCTTGGCATTAGAGAGTTAATCGTAAAACTTGATTTGCAACTCATTGTGCTACAATTTAATGGACAATATTCAGTTAGAAACCCTTAAGTTTTGAGAATGCATTTGCGAGTTCGTTTATTGGAACGAGAATTTGATTTTATTACTTATCATCACATTCCAAGACGCATGAACACATTAATATATGAATTGTATAAGCCTACATAGTGTAGAAAGTAAACTAGAAGTTGGCTATTCGCCGACATGGTGCTCATGATAGCACGAGACAACCCTAATAACTCAACCTGGTAGCCGAAGAAGTTTGGAAGATACACCTATGGTGTGCCTCTCGTAGTGTAATGTGATGCAAGAGCATTCGACTCAGAAATATAGTTGTATTTTAGTAGACATAGGGGGTCTTGTGTTTTAAGGGAGTTGGTTTCCAATGGAATTAAATTAATGTAATTTTAATGCTTTTGAATGATTTTAATTTAGAATAGGAATTAATTAAATATTGTGAGGATATTTGTAAATGCTCTCGAATGTTGGAGAACATGAGAGATTTAGGTTATTTAAGATTCCATAGGGATTGAGAGATTTGGAAATTAATTGTAAATCTTAGATTAGGAATTGGTTTCATGGTTTGTGGAAATAGAAAGGATCCTTAGGGATTAGTTGATTCAAAAGTGGACTTAGAGGATATTCAGGATTTAGTTCAAAATATTAAGGATCCGAACCGAAATGGGTTACAGAACCTTTTGTATAAATGTAAGCCTAAAAGGCATAGATAGAGTGAGTTAGTGAGTTAGAGTGAGAATCAAAGTTCAAAGATTAGATAGGGTTTGACTGTAAGCCTACGGGTAGGAAAGGAAAAAGGCCACTGATTAGAAAATTAGGCCGGAGAGAGAGATTCATTATGTAAATAAATGTTTATAAAGACAGAAAATTCAATTCCTGAGTTGTGTGGTGTGTATTGATTAATGGAATTATAAATTATGTGTGAATTAGAGTAATTTCTACATAGTATATGTATGCAGGTAGAATTAAAGCAGAACGCAGAGGTGGAGAATGAAGGATAGTGGTCTGATTGTTTGAATTCGATTGAAGGATCAAAGTTGAAGTTCAGATGTGATAGCGCTTAAAAGTACATAGAAGTAAGTTCAGGAGGAAGTTGCGCTGAAGAACAACCAAAGACCAGAAACCCTGGAGAAAACCTAAACCATAGAAGAATAGAGAGAGGACACTGCACAGAGGAGGAGTACAACAATAAGAAGTGATTGAATAATCTTAGAAAGGACAGATGCATAAAGAATCGTATAGGTGAGTCAGATGAATAGACCAGAACACTGAGGAATTACATAAAGATGAAGAAAGGAAAGGAGGAAGAAATGAAGTAACCATGCACAGGAACCATTGGATTAGTCATATCAATGGACGAGATTGATAGAACAGGATCGACGGAGATCTTATTGCGCAAAATAAAGTTAAGAAGTTAAGGGATCAGATTAAGCCATGTGACAACAGAATAATGGAGCGGTCTTCGCAAGTGGTCAATGGTATCTCGCGCGCCCTAAAAGCTGTAAATGGTATTCTATGATTTCACGTGATTAACCTGAGGGGTTGACACGTAGCATGAGAAAACCACTTTTATCGCGCGCTCTCGATTTAATATTGGTTGTGCATGTAATTGCACAATATGGCCTGATCACTGTCAAATTGAGGAATGAGATCGATGACAGAGATTTAATGTGCTAAGGAGAGCATTGATATATGTGAAAAGGTTTGTGGAATGGAGGAAAGGTAAGGTTTAAGTATGGTTTATGAAATATTTCTATTATATGGAAATTATAATAGAAATAAGTGGGATTAATGTATTATGGTTTAAGTTGAGTTTAACCAAAGTCTAAAATCCATGGTATGGTTAATATGCACCAGTAATAAGAATTAACCAAAGATTATGAAGGATTTATAAGGTTTTGCTCAAAGGACTTTGGATAGTTAAATCAAATGTTTCCGCATATAGTTTATTGAAGGAGCATTAAACCTTGACTTGTGAAGGTTTCACTAAGTATGGAATTATAAAATTCCTGGGACATAGTGTGACATGCTTTTTTATTTTCATAATGTGGGTAGATGCAACTTTTGTTGTGTCATAATGACACCTCATCGACTGAGGCATACCCAAGAATGTGCCTGGTTAAAGCTTCCAGGTTGCGTTCTACGTCGACGATAGGATATGGTCCCACCTCATATGGAGGAACATCCTCAATCTAGCATGCCACTCGCCTAGCTATTGGAGAAACCCCTGGAGGTCTCTTTGGTCCAACATATGAATGACATTATAAGTCAAATCTTAGTACACATAAAAAAATGAGAAAAACTTCAAAAACTTCAAAAATGTTTTTTTTACCTAAATCAGTCCACTATGCCCTTAGAGGGAGTGGAAGGTTTGTATCTCCTCAGAAATCTATCCCTGCATACACCCAATCATCGACCATGATTAACTGTTGACGCAACCATCCAAAAAATGTTGGAGGGAATGACATCTATTGACCGCACCCATGTCGCGGCGTCAACTCTCCCCATTTGAGCAATCATGGATCTAGGCACTGGTGGATCCACTTCCAACCACTGATAATGGAACAATGGAACACGTTCTAGGATGAATGTTACTAGAATAGATTCAAAACCAAATCGTTTTAGATTCCCCCTCTTGCACTTGGTTAGTTGGCACTTCATGCACACCAACAAACCTCCACACTAGTTGAAAACTGTGGGATTTAGGCACTTGATCACATAATGGAAATGAGACTTTGATGCCTAATGCAACACTTATGTCCCAACTATTCAGACCATAGTGTGTAGGATTGCTCACAGTGGGAGGTTGGTGATGGTCTTTATGTCAATTTTCCCATTGTTACCCTTTTTTGATCCCAGACAATGCCTCACAATAATCATGTCCATGATCTCTCCCCCAGTTCGTGGTCCAGATAACTACACCCGTTGTCCCTTCTTAGACAACCTAGTGATGAAGTAAATGTCTCAACCTCTATTTCGAGCTCTTGATCCCTGAACATGAATAATTGATGATCTACATCCCACCAACTGATTAAGTGTTGTAATAGCTCAAGTTGTGCTTTGATCCCAGGAATCATGAAGAACTTGAGAAATACACATGCTTGAAGGGCATCAATACAACCTTCATCCTGCATATCCTGATGGTCTTCAGCTTCATGACCCATCTCTTTCCATTCAATAACCATTTTGGACTAGTTTTCCTACAAAAATCAACTAACCAACATTTCGTGAGCATCCATGGAGAGTGTTTGGTCAATTTAGTGATGTCTAAATTGCAACTTTTAAATGTCAACCCGGGGCTCGTAAGCTGATGAAGTGAGGTGTACTGTATGTACTTAGGCAACTGTTTCTTAAGCTTTTGTCGTTTTTAACTTTTTTTAAGTTTGTTTTCAAGTATATTTCTCCTACTGTGATGTGATGGAAATGAAATAAAGCAAGTGAAGTGTGTGAGATTGTGATGAGCTTTAAATGTTTTCTTATAACTTAAAAGTATTCTACAAGAAAGCTTGAACAACAACTGAAATGAAATCAACTCTTAAAAGAAAATAAAGGCATCAAATAAAAGACTAATGACATTGGCCCAGTATCTCTGCTGCTGCAAGAAAATGAAGATGAAATCTATGTCAAATCTAGCTAAAAATAAAAACTAAGCAATGTGAAACTGAAGTAAATCTACATAAAAGAAAGACTAGTCACAAATACTTTAACTTCTTCTTAACCTCTTGTCTTTTAACTGAATATATCATGTGAGAAACAGTTAAAAATAAGCCAAGCAATTGTGAGTTCTTGAACAATTAAACCAAGCTATGCTAAGTGATATTTTGGTCCTCAATGAAGATATTAAATTATGGAGAAGAAACCATCAATAGGTAAACAACTTGATGTTTAAAAGCAGAAAGCAACTATGCAAATTAAAGAAATTATAGTAAGGAAATAAAGGCTGCAAAACAAGTAAGGTCAGCAACATAGACAAGATGATCACAAGTGTCACTAGTTGTGAAAAAAGAAAAGAAAGAAATTGTCCCGGGCACGCCTAAGAAACCTGCATAACGCACTGATCAGTCATGGAAAAGTGCAGAAATATAAATAAGCAAAATTCAAAATTTATATACAGCTATTGTACATGATCAAAACACAGCAATCAAAGGCATTATGTACAACTATTATACATAAAATGAGAAAATGAAATTCAGGAAATTAAAGAGTATTATACAGGCCTTCAGTAAACAGGGGCCCTCTGCCTACTCCAGTCGGCTCAATGATCTGTTACACGCTCAAATGGAAAACAGTCTTCTCATATATTATGTATCAAAATAGAAAGTACAGTGGGGAGTTCAAAATTACATATCAGCGGCTAACTATCCAGCATTCAAAGACGCTTTATTTATAACAGAGGAAAGCAAACTAACTTAACGAAAACTAAGCTATTCAAGCAGCTGTGTAAAAACACGTAATCTTGTTGCGTCCTCGGATTTAGGCAACGGTCGTTGTGGGCATTCAATATTCTGTTGGATTCATGTTTCCCACTGTCTTCGTGGCTGAGGAGGATGCCACCTATTCTTCACGTGCTCTAAAACAGAACACGCAGAGTCGTGCCACCGCCAATGACTTTTGTTGACCGTAGTTGCCTCCTCGTTGACCACAGGTTTTTATGACTGGTTTGGGTGAGCTGGAAGGACACACACCATGTCTTTGGTTCCACGAACTTGCCCATGTGGCTCTTCTTCCCGGAGGACACCTGGAACATATCATTTAATAAAACAGCTACGGAATCCGGGGTTGGCTGTGGAAAACGGGATCAGCTGCGGAAACCCTGTGTGAGCTATGGAAACGCAACACTTTGAACAAAAATTCTAAACCAACAACACAGTCATTAGCATAATTAGCAAACCATGTAAAATGTCCTAAAATACAATGATTTGAGCAATTTGATGGAGGGAATGAGTGGAAAAAGAAGGAAATGAATAGGAAAAGGAGGCTGAGAGGATGTATAAAGAAGTGCAGGTTTGAGGCTCAACATACCCCCACTATGAAGGTGTTGCATGTCCTCATGCAACCAAAACTTTGTCATTGTTTTTTCAATCCATGTGCTCAGATGCTTCTGCCAAAACATATAGCCTTCTTTTCTTTCTCCTTGCTGCCAAAATTATCCTTGGTTTCTTGACTAAACACCTGAATTTCAAATTGATCAATGACCTGCTCAGTTTCTTACATTTTCTCTTCAATTTTATGTTCTTCTTCTGCCAGAGTCCTAAGTGAAGCATGGTATTGTCATGGAAAATTTTGTCCACCTTACTTTGTTCTTTCAATGCTTCGTTTTCTTGTTTAATATGCTGATTCAGGACTTCTAGTTCAAACACCTCCTGTTTTAAAGATTGGACCTGTTCATCAAGAGGCAATATAGTGCTTGGACCTGCAACTGATTGCTCCAAGGTCTCCAAATAATTGTATACCTCCTGCTGGTGAGGATCAATTTCAGGTGTTCTTCTTGGGCTATGTTCAAAATCAAATTATGTTTGAGGTTCTGGCTGAGAGGGACTCTCTTCGCGTGGAGGAGTAGACTCAAGGTCAAGCTGAGTTGGAGCCTTTTCAGGTGTACCTTCTCCTAAATCAATGAAATGTGATTGTTTTTCTTTAGTCACACTCATTCTTTCTTTAAGTCTACTACTTCTCCTCACTTTTGCACTAGTGCTCTTTTGCTGGGCACTCTGTTTTTCTTTTTGTTTCTTCTTTGAGAGGGCATCAGCTTGAAGTTGTGATAGTCTATCAGCCAAGGTTTGAGAGTCTTCTTCTACTGAAGGTTCAGGTGATGGATATGATTCTTGAACAATAGTTTTCCCTTTATCCTTTTTCTGTTTCTTGGTTTTATCTCTCTCTTCCTCTTCTTCTTGAGTGGTTTCCTGAGTTTCTACAATAGGAGGATCTTGGGCTGCAACATCTCTTTTCCTTCTCCTACTTCTTTTTGGGATTCTAGGAGAACTGCTAGCGGAAGCTTCAGTTACTTCTTGGAAATGATTCCTGACTAAAAACTTTTCCCATGTATCATTATTATTTTTCAATTGATCCTTTATGAGAATTCTAATGAACCCGTGATGATACAAGTGGGGTTCGATATGGCCTACATTCTTTTGGACAGTGGAACTCATTTTCTTTAGGCTTGCTAACAGAAAGTAGGGTAAATTGATGGCATGGCCTTCCATGAAGTTCATCATAATTCTCGCATGGTACATATACATAGTGCCAAAGCGGCCCTCACATGTGATAAACTTTTGAACAAGTAATAACAGTGCAGTCCATTCTTCCTTAATTACATGTACAGGAATCCCTTTAGTGAATATTGAAGTGTCCAAACCTGGGTTCTTAAGCATGTTTTTCCATCCCTGATCTTCCAGCCCTCTGTTCTTAAACCATTTGTCTCCCACCTGAGGTAGACTGGTTGTTGTTGCTATGGTTTTCTCTGTTATTGTGAATTTCAGGTCCCCTACTTCCACGGTGTGTCCATTGAAGGATCGAGCAAATGCTTTCGTTACCTCCTTATCATACCCTCTAAATTTTTTAATAAACTTTAACCATTTTGCTTTCTTTAATGCTTCCTTCGTCTATGGATACCCTTCTAAATACTTTGAACCTTCAGGTTCAGCTCTAAGCAGCTTCCCCATCTTCGGCTCTCAACTTCGGCTGAAGCTTTGACTGTGTGTGGATACTCAAGGAGGATGCTCACGGGAAAAAACAGGTGGATTATGGCTGTAAGTGGAGTAGCCGTAACGTAATGCAAGGCGTATTGCAGAACTGTAATCGGGGTTTGAAACAGAGTTGTGGAGTTTGTAGCGAAAATGAAAGTGGAAATGGTGTGAGTACAAGGGGGTAGAAGACAAACACGAGAAATGAGTTCAATGTGTGCAGAAATGGAGTGATAAGTGGATGGAATAATGGCCGAATCCTTTAGAGTCAGGTGGCTTACGCACACTTCTCAGCATTGGCTCGGAGATCATGGTGGAGAAGAGACGTAGTACAATAGGTCACTTTTTCCTCGTACTACCAATAAATGAAAGCACGGTCCCATTTCGAGTTTGAATTAAGAGTGATTATGGGACCGTTAGAAGGGTATGAGGTGGATGAAGTATTATCGTGGAGGAGGAGTGGGATGATCTTGCCGAATCATTGCATTTAGTGGCTCTTTCCACGATTTAATAATTATGCATAAAATGATATTAAATTGTTGTTTGGAAAAGATTTTGATCATACCTTCATGAGTTTGCCATTTGTTGATTAAGGTTGCTGATCCATTATTGCTTTTTGATCGTGCAGGTGCCTCATATCCTTGCTGCCTTTGGTGATGATGATGTTAACCTTTGACTAAGATTTTTCCTTGAAAACAGAGTGTTGCTGGCTGCGGAAACTGGTGCGAGCTGCGGAAATGGTTTCCATCTGCGGAAGCTAAGACATCTCCCTTTTAACTGCACAAAGTTAGTTAGGAAAAGACTAACTGAATGGAAATAGCCCTAAAAGGGACTTTTATTGATGGTATGATATGGAGTGAATGGAGTGAAGTGAAAAAAATGAAATGGAATGAAGTGAAATGGAGATGAAAAATGATGAAGGTGAACTGAAATGGAATGAATATGAAGTGAGGATGGAAAGAGGGAGAGATTTGTTTTGGAAAATATAGTGTCAGGTGTCCCTGATTTTCACTCCATATTTTCTGTATAAGACCGCCAATCTGAGATTGGTTTTCAGGCTTATACACATTTTTTTTTTTT